>JAQMYF010000012.1:48745530-48763394 GCA_030014195.1 Neosilurus mollespiculum | reverse complement strand
GTAGTAGTAGTAGTATATTATTATTAATATTATTATTATTATTATTAGTAGTAGTAGTAGTAGTAGTAGTAGTAGTAGTATATTATTATTATTATTATTAGTAGTAGTAGTAGTAGTAGTAGTATATTATTATTATTATTATTATTATTATTAGTAGTAGTAGTAGTAGTAGTAGTAGTAGTATTTCTGTCTTATATAAAAGTAAATAAACTAACCGATACAGTTGTGTTAATTGTAGTTTGCTGTATAAGTAAAATCACTGATGTGGAGTATTCACGATCCATATGTTTGTGTTCCTATATCAGTACATTATGTTGTATTCCTTACTTACTGATTAAGGATTACATAAATCAACACACAAATTCAATAATAGTGCAGCAGTTTGTTACTGAGTTAATATTTATTACATCACAAGTTTATGAATGGTTGTAAGTATGAATAAAAGATCTACACATAATCTAATTAATAATTATTAGGTTATCAGAAAGTGATGTGGATGGTATTCCGTGGTGGATGGTATGACAGTGCTGAATGGTATTACAGTACTATTCAATTCATGGATATTCACTGAGCCTGAGGAGCACGATTGTTTTAGTTTACAGTTTACTACCCAGGAACAGAAGACACTTAAAAAATCTTTTATAGTATATTTCATACATCAATAAATGAATTATTTGGGTTGGATACAGTTGAGCTCTGAGTGCAGGCATGAGCTGGTACTGAGCAAGACAGCATCTTTTAGCCCCTTTTTAGAAGATTTTATGATTTATGATCTAGAAGTATATACTATGTGGAATACTATGTCACACTAAAACAAGATATTTATAGTTTATATCTAAATATTCTAACCATGACGGAAGCAGGTCAGGTGAGCTGTGTGCTGTGAGCTGACTCCATTTTAGTGCCACATTAATGTTGCTGAGCCTCGACCAGACCAACTGGAGCAACAATACCACTGAGATTACATACTGAGATCAAGGCAAAATGCACTTCATCAAAATATTAGACTGTGCGACTTTTCAGGCAGTACATATATATATATATATATATATATATATATATGTGTGTGTGTGTGTGTGTGTGTGTGTGTGTGTGTGTGTGTACTATGACTGAATGCTTCGGTTTTGACCTACCTTAATAGATTCAGTGATTATATTGTAGCAATGTAAAGCATGTTTCAATAGCAACAATCCATTCTCAATTGCACCCAAATTTGATTAAGATAAATGAGGCTCTCATAAAGCCTCTGACACAGCTACAATATCCAATCATGGCGTTAACCTTCTTGTGGTATGTTATATCCAAACAAGCCAGTCCTATACTTAAAAAAGGGCAAGAGCAGCCTAGCAGAAATGATTTGCTATCAGCTTTCATGATGGAGACGAAAATTCCCCAAAGCTCTAAGTTCTTCTGAAATGTAGTCCTTTGGGAAGACTTAAAGTGAAACTGCAAACTAGACAAACACAGCAGTGGAAGCTGACACATTCCCATGTCCTAGGGCTGCTGATAGGCTGTGGCGTGGGTTAGCCGTGGTCAAACCACTTAAATCTTCTCGACGGTGATTTCAGTGTTGAAGAAGCAGCGTGAGCCTGGGAGCTCGTGCACTCTGTAGACGGTTCATAATAACACATGCGTTTCCCAAACGGCTGCAAATCAGAGCGTGTTGGTTTTTCATCCATTAATAACAGTGTTGTTTTCACATCATGATGATGTAGGGGGCTGTGTAATATAATCACTCAATGAACAAAAGACCAAGAGTTTTGGCAGGAACTTAACATGCAAGTAAAAAAGGAATTTATTCATTGTTGTGGACAGTTTGACAATTTGTGTATTGTCCTGTGTCAGTGTCGGATACCTGTATTGGTGCTGTTCAAGACATCAATGTTATACTGTATATCAAGCCTGACATTCTGATGTTCGGTAGCATCAAATACGCGATGTGCGAGCTCCTTTATATCCGTTAGAGTCGGGAGTGTCTAACCTCCACATGACCCTCGCTAATTAACTACACTGAAGCATTTAAGGCAGATTAGCATGACAGTAATCATTTATGAGTCCTGCTAGTCATTAAACAGTGGCATTCATCCCAGAGGCATGTGACTAGACTAGGAGTGAGTAATGACAGTTCAGGGAAGGCCTTTGGGCAAAGTGGCAAAGGGGGGAGGCTTGGGGGTCATTTTACCCATCTGTATAATGTTAGACGGACACTGGACCATGGACCATGTCTGCATGTAAGTGAACACAGGGAGCCATTCATTAGTCTTTTCCAAGGCAGTATTCTGCAACTGACAAAAGTGGAATGGCATTTTGCGATAACAACCTGAGCGCTGTCACAAACGATCCTTGTTGAGCACTTTTGGCAGAAATGAGCCTGAGACCTTTAGGCGTGTGAACAGACCTCAGTGTCATTGTGCTGAGCTGACGCGAGAGTATAAAGAATTAATATTCATAAAGATTTTTAAAAGCAAGCGGCACAGTGTCGCAGTGGTTAGCACGTCCACCTAACAGGAAGAAGATCCTGGGTTCGATTCCCGGGCCTACCCTAACTGGGATTAACTGGCCTAGAAAATGAATGAATGAATGAATTAATTTTGAAAGCAAAAAATAAAAAAAGGGGGAAAAAAGAAAGAAATAAAGAATGCGCCCTTGTTAGAAGTGTACTTCCACCTTTGTCTATTTCAACTACAATATGTAAACACTCAGAGAAGATAAAGTACGTTATTGTATCTTTATGGGTATGATGGCTTGGCACTTGGGGAGGGACCTCTGAAGAACTTATTTGTAATGTATTTTAGGTTCACTTTACAGCTTTTCAGCCTTAAGAAAGCTACGTATAGTTACATTAATGGGGCCCATTCACTTCCCAGGTATATTAAATAAATATGAAATACAGTGTTATCTCTTGGAAGTAAAATAGACTTGGCCACAGTGTCTTTCTGAATCCATTTGCTTACTCCTGTACATAAGGGTCAATGACCCCACACCAGGTGCCATGTTATTAGTAAACACTGCCGTCTTTTTTATTCCTCGCCTTCTTCTGTTTTTTAACACTTGATCTTAGACTTTTCTTCTCACGCTTTCTACAGATCAGGGTTGAACTCCCAAGTTATCACTCATGCATAATGTCATTCCTCAGGTCACATGGTCTGGTTATTGTTATTGTAAACAGATACAGAACCAAAGCAAGATGTAAAACAGGCGAATGAGAGATACTAAACCCGTTGGGGTGGTTTTGCTGGGAAAACTTTATATTCAGCAAAAATGAAGTGATAATGCAAGATAAAAAACCACATCGGCTATTCACTAGTACATGGCCAACTTTATTGTCTAATAATTGTCAGTGTAGACCGTAAATGGTCTACTACTTTACCCCTGTTTTAGACGGTAAAATTCATAAAATTCCTTTTCATCTAACATATCGAAACTGTAGTTAGAGTTTAATGTTTAAACTTTAATGATTAGTTTATAGCTATAAATAAAACATTTCAGTTTGAAGTGCTGGTGTTTTCCTTCACACTGGCGCTTCATGTTATCGCTTTTGACTAGCACACTAAACAGATGAAATGTGTTTTGTAGTGGAGAATAAACACATACTTCTCTGTCCAATCATCTCAAAACATTATTTTAATCATTGACGTTATCGTTTTTTGGGTTTTTGCACAAGTTAGTTTGTCAACTTATGATGATGAACTTTTTATTTTACGTTGTATATTTTGAAAGCTTATTTTGCTGAAATATTTAGCTGAGCCTTTATCCTGACCTTGTTTCTCTAGTTGATGATGACGATGAGGATGATCCCTGATCTATATGATTAAAACACTGACTAAAGCCTGTGATGATTTATCCTGCTTTAAAAGTCTTATTTTTAAATTGAGGTTATTTACAGCATTTCCTTTATTCTTAGTCTTGTTTTTGAAGAACTCCTGACCTTGCATTTGCATTCCTGTTGCATTCTGTGGAAAATAACTGAGAGCTCAAAGGAGGAAGCTGACATAAGGCATTCAGACATTCAGAGAACAGAACCTTTACTGGAACAATGTATAAAGCTCTCCTGAAGTACAAAACACTGCAATGTATTTGAGCATACAGTACATGCTTGCTTGCTCACTCGCTTGCATTTTTCTTTCCACGCTCTTCCATGGAATAGAGCTCGCAGCCTCTGGCGACGTGTGCTTTTCATACTTGAAAGCATGTTTGTCACTGAGTGGGCTGTTGAGGCTTTGATGTCTACCTAGCCTGATACCTTGTGGGTACTCTAGCTTCCTGGATTAATTCTTTTTTTTTTTTTTTTTTTTTTTTTAAGCCTTTTTATTTCTCCTGCCCTCATCTCTTCCGAAGCCAAGATAGCTATCTCAGCCTCCGTAATCTCTCCGTAATAGACACTAATGCACAAGCACCTGCCACGCAAGCTGGGCGCACTGCATTATGTTGCCGTAAGCAGTGTACATCCCATAATGCCAGGTATTTGAGGAATATCCGATGCCGCCAAGTGACTCATAAAGCACTACTGGCTCCTATCTCTGTTTTTGAGCTGAACCCACCCATACAAAGCAGCAAACCTTCAGGCACTGTTTAGGATGAGATCTCCGACTTGTGCCAAGTAACGAAATCGTACGCCTTGGGGTTGTGAGGCGCTAATTCGGCGACACACTTTTGTATCATTCGACTGTCTTGTGATGGAAATGGAACAGGCGACGAAGCGAGATGCATGGTGCGTCCTACACGTGCGTTGGATTAGGACATGTGTAGGAGGTAAAACAACACAAGAAAAAGTTGGTCCACCATAAATCCAGGTTAAAAAAGATTATGATTCTTCTGGCAGAAAAATTAGGACAGTTAAGGTAAAAATACAGTGTGGGAGTCGTTCCACCAAAAAAAACAGCAACAACACTAAAAACTTGTTCTTTGAATATTGCAGTTGAAGCATTCGATGTTTGTAGTCGATGTTTATATGATAACATAATTATATTACTGTATATTTAATGATTGCTGAGACGTTCCTTGGTTCAATTCCCGGGCTCGGGCATTTCTGTGTGGAGTTTGCATGCTATCTCCGTGCTTGCATGGGTTTGTTCTGCGTACTCCGGTTTCCTCCCACAGTCCAAAAACATGAACATTAGACTAATTGGCTGCTCCAAATTGCCCCTAGGTGGAAGTGTGAGTGTGAATGGTTGTATGTGCGTGTATAGGCCCTGCAATGGTCTGGTGAGCTGTCCAGGGTGTACCCCACCCTTGCCCAGAGTCGGCTTAGATTGGCCTCCCCGCGAGCCTGATTATGGAGCAGCCATGGCCTAAGGGTTAGAGAAGCAGGTTTGGCACCTAAAGGTTAGTGGTTCGATTCTCCGATGGGGGAGTGAGCTGTACCTTCCCTTCCTACAACTTCATGGCTGAAGTGCCCTTGAGCAAGGCACCATGACATCCAGCTGCTCTCCAGGCACCCCAATGTGTGGCAGCCCACTGCTCCGAGTGTGTGTGCTCACTGTTTGTGTTATGTGTGCTCACTTCGGATGGGTTAAATGCAGAGGCAATAATTTCCCTTGTGGGATTAATACAGTATATAAAAAAAATAAAAATAAAAAAAAGGATTAGGTGGCTTAGAAAATGAATGAATGAATAAATGAATGAATGAATAATAATTGCTGTGTGTAATATCATATAATTTATTTATTATTGTATCCATTTAAACGGAGGAGGAAAAGATTTGAATCACAAGTGATGCCATCTTTTCAAACAACAACTTGCAACTCCTTCCACAGGAGGCATTTTATCCCTTGCTTTGTTTAATACCCCAGCTTCCTCAAAATGGATTTTTCCCCCTTTATCCTCTGATTTATTTATTTTTATTCAGAATTTACGAAGCTTATCCATTTCAGGGAGGAAAAGGAAAAACGAGTTCGTTCTCTCAATGTCTAGAAGGTTTTCTGGCCTGTGCACAAGCATGCCTTGATGACTTACAGGGATGGAGAAATTAACTATCATGGGCTTACAACCGGGGACTACTGCAAAGGAAGCAGATTCCATGATCAAGGTCAATAGGAGAAAGTGGATTTGGAGATTTACTCCCAGGAAGCGGTGCGGGTGTGTGGGAGCCTGACTTTGCAACTAGAACATAACAGCACCCTCTGTATTTTATGTGCTGCCTCTGATGCTAGACTGGTGTTCAGACATGGGAAATTTGCACATATACCATCTAACAATTATTTAATGAAGAGAAGACTGTAATAGGGCAAGCCAGACATTGAACCTTGTGAACAGGAGGTGTACTACCTACGTATATACTCTGCCTGTAGTTCCTAGAACATGCTATATTGATTGAGTTGCACCCGTGTGTGTGTGAGTTCTTGTACTTGTTATATATTGAGGCCAGCAACACATTTCTAACCAAGAGTGAGGATATATTTGGAAAATGAGGCCTTTTTTCTGGTTCTCACTTTTTCAGAGGGTAGTACTTCTTCAGAGCATCGCTTCTCAGCCTTTTGGCTAAGATCAAGTGTAGTATCTGTTCTTATCAGTTTAATATCTGATACGTCCCCTACCCGGGGACCATGGATGGATTTTTGCTGCAGGGAGATGGAATAGGGGCTTGCTCCGTCCACTCCACGCATCGACCTGGTATTTCAGTACTTCCAGGAGTGGTGCAATCTTTTCCCATTCTGCAAAAGAAAGATAGGAGCTGACTGTTTCTAAGCATTTCACTACATATTGTACTGTGTATAATTTATATGTGACAAATAAAATTTGAATTTGAGTATGAGGGTTAAGAGTTGGTTTTAGAATTAGGTTTACGTTAGGGTTTGGGTATAGGTTGGGATTAGGTATTTAGTTGAGTTGGTTAAAGGGTACCTGTGGTAAATTAGTTTTACAAGCTCTTGAGCCTTCCTCATTGGCTGTTCCAGCCTGATAGTGACACAAACTTGTTGGATTGGCTGAGCTGTGCCACTGACCCCCTGCATCATAACACATCATCGGCCAGTGCCGAGCTGCTCAAACAACAAGTGCAAAAATCACGGAAAACATTTCTTTTGAGTTCCTAAACCACCTGACAACAAAAAAGACGAGTTGGCGAAACATTAGCTGCATAAGCCATTTGGATTTACCGTCACAGAAATCTCCGGCAGCATTCTTGTCCTCAGAGTCACTAGAATGTGACGTCTTACTTTCTCCACAAGACTGCTCTCTTTTTGGTTCCAATAGGTAACCATTTACACCCATTTCCTCCAAATTGTTAGCCGGAGTTGCTTCCTGAACACATTTTTTATCACCTAAAATGTCACTTGCTGAAGAGATCTGCTTGTTTACTTGTGCTGGACAACCTCACCAAACGTGTTCACGTCACTTCCAAGGAAAAATGACTGCTAACCATTAGTTTAACCCCTGCTAGTAATCCACAGGATAAAATTACAGTTTTGTGCTTTTTATGGTCATTTATGTTAAAATGTGAACCTGTATCAATTAAATGTATTACATACTCCCAAATTATGCTGTAAGGATGACCAATACCAGTACTCTTTAAGATTAGAGTAGAAGGTTATGAAATGCATTATGTTAGTAAATGTCCCCACAAGTGTGGAATTACGTGTGTGTGTGTGTGTGTGTGTGTGTGTGTGTGTGTGTGTGTGTTCCTGCACTTGTTAGATATTGAGGACAGGAATAATTTTTTTTTAACCAATAGTGAGGACATTTTTGGGAACTGAGAACATTTTTTGCTTGCCCTTACTTTTTACTCTTCGGCTGTTGGGGTATTGTCATTGCCTGTGTCCGCATTGTTGTTTTTGTTGTTTTCCCTTTACTGGTCCCAACTTCAGCATCTAATACTTACAACAACTATACATGCTAACTGTTGAACATTTTATATGAACATCATCGAAGCTTGGGCCTTCAAGATAAAACTGTTGTTTTGTTCATCTGACCTTTGACCTTGTCACAATGACCTTAACCTTATACATTTTTTCTGGGCTATTTCTCAAGAACTGCTGGCCGGCTGAGGGGTTTCGCTATCTGTCATGGCTATTTTTAAAGGGCTGTTTGAAGGTTAAGACTTGGGATAAGGTGAGTATTATGTTAGGGTTAGCGCTGAAGTGAAGGGTTGGGTTCATTATGTCAATGAATGTCCCCACAAAGTGCTGGGGGGGGAGGGGGGGCGTCTGGAGAGGGGAGACAGAGAGAAGAGAGAGAGAGAGAGAGAGAGAGAGAGAGAGAGAGAAGAGAGAGAGAGAGAGAGAGAGAGAGAGACCAAAAGTGCCCTGTGATGGACTGAAATGCACCACCTTGTACATGTAAGTCCCGTAATGGCTCCACTGTAAACCTTCTCAGGATCAAGAGTTCACTGAAGATAAATGAATAATAAAAATAATAATAATGGGAGATGAAGAAAGAAGTGGTCTGTGGTGTGGAGCTGAAAACAATTACATTAAACAGCCCTAATTACCTGATTATAGTGAGTTAGCTTTGATTCTCCCCTGGCAAAGAGTCTCTCATGCTAACTGCATGACTTAATAAGCGGAAAACCCGATAAGGAATCAGTGGACGATCTACTCCACCTTTCCTTATGTGAACCAGGTTCTCATCATCATCAAAACAGTCGGAGACTCGGGTTACTGAACCAGGCCGAGCTTTGGTTTTGATTTAGACGCTGTTCTACAGTTAGATTGTGTTTATATTACGCACTGATTTAAATCAGCAGTTAAACACCTTTAAATCTTTAAGGCTTTTTAATATATTTTTATGCATTTTTTTTTATTTTAAACTCTTTCCTGAGTTCATTACACTACTAAGGACTAATTATCAGTCTGTTCGCGTTCTGATTAACAGTCCCAGAGTTCTGAACTGTTGGATGACCACCTTTTAATTAAATTCCTTCTATAAAGCACACCGGTGAGAGGAGCAGCAAGAGAAATCTGCTGTTAAATATTAATCTGATCTAAATGAAGCTCGATAACATGTCTTGGGAGCAAAAAACACCAAACTTAATCTCATACAAATATAATTAGACTTTTAAAAATTTATTTTGGGCTTTTCATGCAATAATTCAACCCTAAAACCCCTGTTACATATGTTACACAACAGGTATATAATAGCTCCATGACAAAACAAATTGGGCCAATTCCTGGGACTGTTGTACTGTGGAAAATGCAGTGGTAGATCTATATGGATGAGTTTTGAACGTGTTCATAATGCTCACTGCCCTAGGTTTGTTTTGCGATGTCCCTATGGCTGTTTTATGATAGACATAATATATAGATTTAGGCACTGCCTTAAGGTGGAGCTATCTCTATTCATAGGTGTCCGAGGGTGCTGCTATAAGTCAACCACAATTCAACTTCAGCCATGGAGGAAATAAATTAATCACTCTCTCCTGTGTTTCCCGACTATGGTCTGGAGCGAAAGCAGGAAAGGTTATCATTGAGTTTTCTTTTCACTGCATTTCATTAGCTAATTTCAGAGTATATTTGTATCACCTGGCTTGATGGTTTAATTATCCGTTTAATCGGTTCATGTTCCCTGTTTTTATTAATGTTTAGTGTTGCTTTGCTTGACGGATGTTTGTCTGCCTACCTGAGTTAGACTGTGTGTTTTTATTCTGTGCAAGTCTGAGTGGTGGTATATGAGCCTATATCATTGGGGTTTTAGTCCCGTTATTAATAATATATTTGTTTTTTAATATTGTTGCTGGTTCTTAAGCAGCCTTATTGGATTTCCTATGGAACGGACATGGGACAACCATCCAAATCATGTTCCATGCCTATGGTGCTCCACTCAGGAGATCCGCTACAAATATAATACACTCTTATGGTGATATGCTTTTTTGTACAGATTTCTTGCAGTAAAAATATGATTGCCCTATGTTAGACTCATGTGAGTCTCTTATCTACCCACACGTCATTCACAACATTTTTTTATGACAGAGTTTGAGTTGTATGATGGTTGAAAATCAATCGCAGTATAAAAGAAATATCATACAAGCTTTTTGTTGTTTTGCAACAATTGTTTTACTTTCATATGAACATTATACGATTTACCTTTCAGTCCTCACCTTCTTTTCCCCACCACAACAGATTTACAACACATATTTTTCATGTGACCACAAATTACACAACCTTCAAATCCACCCCAACCAAAACTATGTCATAGTTCTGTCATAGCTCCAATAAATTCATTCATTTGGCTTAACCCACTCTTACCAGTCTAAGTATTTGTTAATTTAAGTTGTTCTGAATTTAACACGTAAATATTACATATTAAACAAGGGTGACGTCAGTACAAGGAAATTTCAGACCCAAGCTTTGATTTATTGACTGAGTAAGATATCGCTGAGGCCTGGAATTTCCTTGTACTGATACAACTAACGTGGTTAAGAAGATATTTATTACATTGATTTTTTTTTAAAAAATAAAAAAAAAAAAAAAAAAAAAAACCCCCCCCCCCCCCCACACACACACACAAAAACACTTGAAACATCAAAAATTAAGAAATTCATTTATTTATTTATTAAGGAAGTACAAATTGATATTTAGTTATGTGCACAATTTTCATTTGAAATGAGACTGTGTGCACTAAAACAAAATGAAACTTACATCAACACAACTCTATTTGCTTTCTCAACTTTTGGGATTTATTTCACCAAGTCGGATGTAATACATTTGAAGAAAGAGAGAGAGAAAAAAAGAGAAAATATCAATTTAATTTGAAGGTTATGTTGGTTAGGTGCTGGTGGGCCAAGGAAAAAGTTATTGACTAATCCATATGAGGACATATTCCACTGAATTGCCATTCAGATCATGCATATTAGGTATTAGATGTCTAGATTCACTGTACAGAGAGCGCTATATTTCATAAACTACAAACTAGTATCTATTATTTCTGTTCCTTCCTTCAGTCCAGTCCACCAGGACATATGAGGTAATAACACAGAGGAAGCCAAGTGAGAGAGAGGTGTGTGTCCTCATAATTTATGTTGCCGTTTCCCTGCTTTATAACACGCCCTATTTCTGATGACCTTCTCACCCGGCATACTAGTCACCAGACCCATAAGCCTTTTTAATATCTGCTTTTTGCTTGCAATCACTTTACTACATCCATATAAGGTGTTGTCATCTTGTGTTGTGTTTTGCTAGATAAAGTGTTTGTCCTTAAAAAATAAAATAAAATAAATATTATTGTGGTGAGCTCATTTTTCTTTTCAGCTTTCCAGCGGATTGCAACGTCTGTTTTGTTTAAGTTCCATATCCAGAGTACTGTATGAAGTAGATGTAATACAAGTAATGTATACATTTAAAATGTAAGCATTTTACATCCACATGGAATAAGACCTCAGCTCATGCTGTCAGTCTTCAGCTTTTTGAAGGGGTTAAGTTACTATTGAATTTGGGTTTTATGCCACTGACATTTTTAAATTGTTTCTAAACATTTATGCAATTTTTTTTTGTTTAAGCAGACAAATATTAAAGCCAATGACTTTTATGAAATCGGAAGGGATATAAGAGCTTAGGGTTTATTTTGCATCACAGAAAAGTCCTGTTTGTGTGCACACATGATTTTGACTGATTTCACAGGGTTAGTGTGCTGATGTCCACATGCCGTGTCTCCCAGAGGCCTCTTCAATAAAGAGTTCATACAGCTGTTGATATGATATGATGAGAAAACACAAACAGTGTTCCTCTTACTCCCATACACATAAAAAAAAGACCCTTTTACCTTAAAACTGATGAATGCTGGGCCTCAGTGCATCTGTTATCTTCCTATCCTGAAGTTCAAGTTAAAAAAAAAAAAAAGCTTCCTGTCCCATAAGCTAAATAAGCAAAGATCAGCAATTTTCCCCCGAGATAGGAAAAGGCCCCAGCAATTTGACTGTTTCATGTCATTGGGCTGCGTCTGGTTTCCCCCTCTGGGAAGTCATCCAGAAAGCTTAAACACCTTAAGACGGTAAGTGCTGTCGGGTACGATGTAGCAAAAAATCATTTAGAATGAGAAACCATGCCTGGGAGCCATCAGCTACGTGGATTAGCAAAGAAATAATGCTTTCTGTCTTAATTTCAGGTTAAACATGCGAGATTTTAACCAATACAAAGAAAACGAGCTGGAGTTTATGAAGAGGAATTACCGAAGAGGAATCTGGGAAAGTACATTCCTCCTCCAGTGCACCAAATTGGTGTCAGAACTCAAGAAAGGATGCGTGTGAAAAGTTACGAGTGGTTCTAGTTAAAATGAGAACCAGGACTTCTTGTGAATTTGGTGCGAGATTGGGTTGGTCACATAAACACACAGACCATTTCCTGACCCTTTCCTCCCACCTTAAGCGATCCATGAAGACTGACTCACAGATCTGGGACCAGGATGGTGAGGACAAGAGGGAAGACAAGAAGGGCGGGGGACACAGCTCCCAGCTCGGTGGGGTGACCTATGGTCTGAGGAATTCTCAGGGTTCTTCTGCCAAGCAGGAATTGGAAAAGGATGCGTCCCTGATTTTATGTGGTGCTCTCACGTTCATCTGCTTGAATTGTCCTTTACGGATGTAGAGGTTTAGTAAATAGTCCTCATCTGCAGAATGCAAAAGGATCTTTATGTATGTACTCTATATTCCGTTGTGCTGCTGAATTCTTGAATCTTATTGGGTAATCATGAAATAAGTGGTCTGTGACTTTTGTAAATCACACCACTGTCGGGCTGTGGGAGTGCACCATTAATTAATTTATTATCGGTTCTACTTATCCTGTGTGGGGTCGCGCGGAAGCTGGAGCCAATCACGCAAGAGACATCCTGATCACCAGTCTATTGCAGTACTAACACAATCATCCATTCACATTTAAGTGCAATCCAAAATAGTCAATTAGCCTAATGTGAATGTCTCTGGAATGTAAAAGGAATCCAGAGTAACCAGATGAAACCCACAGAAGCATGGGGAGACCATGTAAACTCCACACAGACTTGAACCCAGAACCTTGAGCATATCAATAACGAAAGCAATTATACAATTCTAAAACAAACAAAAAAAATATTTTGGAATCAATGTTTTGTTTAATTTTCATTCATTTTTAAGCCACTTAATCTTAATTAGGGTTGCGCGGAGGCTGGCGCCTATCTCAGCCGACTCTGGGCGAGGGCAGGGTCAACCCTGGGCAGCTCACCAGACCATTGCAGAGCCAACAAACACCCACACTCACACGGGGGGTGATTTGGAACAGCCAGTTAGCCTACCGTGCATGTTTTTGGACTGTGGGAGGAAACGGGAGTACCCGGAGGAAACCCACACAAGCACTAGGAGAACATGCAAACTCCACACAGAAGCGCCCAAGACCCAGAACCATCTTGCTGTGAGGAGGATGTGCTGACCACTGTGCCACCGGGCCGCCATTCTATTAAGTTATTGAATTCTTAAGTAAGTGGTGTGATGTTGAGGATAATCTACAGCGAGCTTGTCATTACTGCAAAATAAACCTGTTTAGAGTGCTTCAATACTCGCCAGGGTTTATTTAACACTAATAAAAGCTGTTGTTTCTTACATAACAGCTCCCACTGCATGGTTTATTTTAATACTCACTATCTATCCATCCATGCATCTCTCAATTCATTATCTATACTGCTTGTCTGTCAAAGTCAAGGGGAAAGCTGGAGCCAAGTCCTGCATGAGTTCAGTATGAGAACAATCCATATTTTAATACTTGAATTTATTTTTTAACTTCATTTCTTGAGAGGATTTTTCCACCTATTTATTTAAAGCCAATTGCCATCCATCAGGTACTATTCTTTTCCATCACATAAAAAACCAAACTGAGATGGAAAGGCAATCATGTGCTTCCTCCCAGGTATGTGAAACCAGCTGACTGCATTTTTTTTTCCTCTCTCAACCTGCTGGGTGTGGAAAGCCTGGGGTGGCATAACACTTGGAGGATAGTGCTATCTTCCCTATCTGCACAGGCACCCATGATTGGTTCGTGTCACTTGTGAGTGACAGACAAGAGGTCTTATGCCATCCCTCTCTCCCTGAAAGCTTGGCCAATTAGCTCTCAAGGGCTTCCAGCCAAAGGAAGCTGTGTACATTAACCAGATTTAATCAAGGGATGCACCACATAAACATTTAATCACTGATATAGTGATGTTTTAATTTTTTTCTAAGGGGGCATTTATCTTACATTTTTGGAAGAAGTATCCACTGTCAGAACATTGGTAACTGTCAGGACTTGTTTTTCAGTAGCATAAGACACATTTTTGCTTTCACTGCCTTTAAATGAATATTGGTACCTTTCTACCAAACATTAGAATATAGTTTTGATCCTGGGACATTTTCCTCAAAGATAATTATGATATTTC
Organism: Neosilurus mollespiculum; assembly: GCA_030014195.1. Classification (NCBI taxonomy): domain Eukaryota; kingdom Metazoa; phylum Chordata; class Actinopteri; order Siluriformes; family Plotosidae; genus Neosilurus; species Neosilurus mollespiculum. The sequence continues at coordinate 48,749,087 of JAQMYF010000012.1, read as the reverse complement.
TGAGTATTTATCCTAATATAACCTAAATATATAGCCTAAAAGCAGAGGTACTGATAGATGTCTTTACTGATATGTGTCCGAGCCTGGCTTTGCTTTTCACTGTCTTTCCTTTCACTAACTGAGTCTCGCTTTGATTTGTATCATCTGTCTTTTTACTTTAATTATCCATTTATCAAGTTCATGTTCTGTTTTGGTGTTTGCTCCACGAACATTTATTTACCTGCAAATCTGTCTGCGAATATGGGTTAGATTGTATTATTTTTATTCTGTGCAAGTCTGAGCAGTCGTGTATCAGCCTTTATTTTTTGGGGTTCAGTTTTGTTAGTAATAAATCGAGTTTTTTTTCCTGTTTATTCTTTTTAGCGCTGCCATCATCATGCAAGACAGTGATACACAACAGCCAATCAGCATCACGTCAGTGACACAGCAGCCTTATTGGGTTTCCTCTGGTGGGCATACGCTGACAACGGACAGGATATGAGACAACCATGCAGGCCATATTCCATGAATCCAAGGGCTCTGCTATTATGTGAGTAGAATCACTGGGTAATACTGGATGGTCCGCCCACTAACTTTCTTTTAGTTGGCAACAAACTTCAACCTTAAATTTGAGCACTATTGAGTCATTCTAAAGTTACTGAATATCCTCAAAGGAGAAGCCAAAGCCTTCAGTCTGATTCAAGGGACATGTTGTAAGTAGACAAGCAAGAGACCTCACTGCCTCCTCACGTTAATTTTAGTTTAAAAAAAAAAAAAAAAAAAAAACCTTAAGCAAGACAGGAAAGAATAAACCAAAGAAGTACACCAATAAGTAATGCATTTCTATGTTTAATATCAAAATGACAAGAGGCTGTGATTGCTGGAAATTTCCCAAGAGTGCAAAGGCCTTCGCACCGTCCTCCAGCCAAACTGAACCTTCTCATTAGCCAACCTCAAGACAAACATGCATTCTGTCACGACTGACTTGTCTCTTTGAACCCTCAAGACAGAACTGTATTTCTTCTTTGGCTCCATATCGAATGGCCTTATCAGAGTATACAGGAGGTCAGTGGTCTCAAGAGAAAAATATGAGAGATCTTCCAGAATTTATACAAGTGTCTATGATGGGTGCACTTCTACAGACAACTCGCTTGATAGTGCATACAACCCTTTATCATCATTGTATTTGCTGAAAATGCAGGATATGGTGCTTTTTTGCAGGAAAAAAGCACCATATCCTGCATTTTCAGCAAATACAATAAGGTGTTAATATAAGTTGTCAGAGTTCAGCATTTAAAAAAAATGTTGAATTGGTGACAACATTACAAGGGCATCATAACCATGTGTATAACATTTGTACACATAAAGAAACTCTGTCTCAGATACAAGGAATGAACGTTGGACACGAATGGCAGAAAGGCGGATTTTTCTGGCAGATGAAACAGAAATATAATATGTGTTATCAAGGACTTTTTGCAACACATTACTCAGAGTGTGAGGGTTTCAGTGTGAGACACAGGTAATGCCTGTCTTGTACATGAGTAAAAACAGGAGTTTTAAGTGAGACCCAGAATCCTTATCGGATTGCTCAAATCCAGGAAATAAGAGATCATATCCAGACCCCAGACAAAGTGGATAACGGTAGGGTGAGCTTATCTTTTACTTTATAGCATAGGTTTAGGCTATGTTTATCTTATTTCTGTTTCTCAGCCACTGTAGAAAAATAAAAAATAAAAAGATTGACTGCAATCTGCAGCTACGCGCAGTTTTTGGGTTTCGAATGAAAAGAATGTGAACGATTTATACAAATGAAGTGACACTGGGAAATTATCTTCCTTTAAAAAAAATGGGATTCCCATAGATAATATAGACATGTAAGATAAACAAAATGAATTCCAGCTTAACTAAAACATTTGTGGGAACCTCAGATCTCTGGTAGCCTGCAGTAAACAAAGCCATATGAGTGAGCAAAGTGGGAAACCTTTTAAGCTTTTTCGGTTCACGACGCAAATGCTACGTTTGTGTGACCTCACGACATTACAGTAGGGTAGTGAGAAATCCTACGGGGAAAAATAAAAACCTGTTTTGGGATGCATTAGTAAACCCCCCCTAGACACATCTGTCTATGTCTGGCCATTCCCAGGCAAAGCGTATTAAAGGGCACTTTGCGCACACACACACACACACACACACACACACACACACACTTAATGCATTACCTTTTTAAAGCCCTAGTTATTTAGGATTTAATAGGACACTTCATGTTGGACTTTAGCAAGGCTTACACACTGGTGATGCGCATCATATAAGTTATAGGTTACTTTTCTCCAAGCAAAAATAAATAAATAATAAAAACCATAAAAAACTGCATAAATAATGTACAGAACAGTGTGCATATATTGTGTCTAAAAAATAAAGTGAGATTTGTAAGCAGTGTAAGGTACTGAATGATTATACACTACATATGAAAAAAGCTTTTCCCCCTCTCTCTCTCTCTCTCTCTCTCTTTGTCTGACTCCACCACGTGTATCCAGCCTTCCATCCATACATTTGACTTACCGCTTAATCCTACTAGGGTGGCAGGAGGGCTGAAGCCTATCTCAGCCTTCTCTGGGCGAAGGCAGGGTTCACCCTGATCAGTGCATTGCAGGACCAACACACACAACCATTCACACTCACACTCACACCTAGGGGCAAATTGGAACAGCCAGTTAGCCTACTGTACAGCACTTTTAACTGTGGGAGGAAAACCCGGAGGAAACCCACACAAGCAAGGGAGAGCAAGCAAACTCTACACAGAAATGCCCGTGCCCAGGACCTTCTTGCTGTGAGGCAGCCATGCTAACCACTACGCCACTGTGCTGCCGATATCCGACCTAATTCATTTCATAAATCAGGTCATTTATGGAATCTGGTTTGAACGTCCTGTGTGATGGCAGTCAGTGAATCTCACAGCATGATCGTGCACACAGTTTTCAATCGCCAGTAACTATCACTTTAATGCATTTCATCTTAAAATCATACATCCGTTCTGAACATCTCCACAAGTATTTTGTTCAATTTTTCTACTGTTTATAATAGCAAGAAGGTCCTGAGTTTGATTCCCAGATGAAGGTGTTTCTGTGTGGAGTTTGCATGTTCTCCCTGTGCTTGTGTGGGTTTTTCAGGGTACTCCGATTTCCTCCCACAGTCCAAAGACATGCACATTAGGCTAACTGGCTGTTCCAAATTGACCCTATGTGTGAGTGTGAGTGTAAATGGTTGTGTGAGTTGGCCTGTGATGGTCTGGTGAGCTGTTCGGTGTGTACCCCGCCTTTGGCCAATATTATTATAATTATTATTATTATTGTTGTTGTTTTTATTATTATTATTGTAATTGTTGTTATTATTATTATTATTGTTATTATTATTATTATTATTGTTGTTGTTGTTGTTTTTATTATTATTATTATTATTATTATTATTATTATTGTTATAATAATAATAATAATAATAATAATTATTATTATTATTATTATTATTATTATTATTATTATTATATATGAAGGCAGAATACTCATGAATGAAGAGGGATAATA
>JAQMYF010000012.1:48726135-48745430 GCA_030014195.1 Neosilurus mollespiculum | reverse complement strand
TATTATTATTATTATTATTATTATTATTGTTGTTGTTGTTGTTGTTGTTGTTGTTGTTGTTGTTGCTGTTGTTGTTGTTACATTTTAATGAAATGGTGTGTTGAAACTATGTATATACCCTAACATAGTATAACCCTATGTGAGAATTACTTTTTTATTTCACCATAAATTTACCAATGATGATGATGATGATGATGATAATGATAATTAATATTAAATCAAACGAAGGCACACCATACATTTTAATTCTGTAGTGTTGCAATAAAAGTTGTGCAAGCTCTGAAAATAAATTAAATCATCACTTACATTATAACAGCTTTAAACAGCTGGGGATTTTATTCCCCTCATTCTTAGATAAACAGATGAACACATAGATACTGTATCATAAAGCAGTCTGTGCCTAAGTCTTGTCCATCTCTAAAACTTAGCTACAGTTTTAGTCCTGAACTTTATAAAATCCTAACATTGGAGCAATACTACTACTACTATTACAACTAATGCTAGTAATAATTATAACAAAAAACAATAAACAGAACCCCCCCCCAACCACCAAAAATTGAAAAACGTGTACATTATACAAGTTTGTACAATGGCCTTACTAATGGAATGGAACTAATGTTCTCACTAATTATTTACCAAGCACGTGATCATGGGTGCACTGCATCCAATGCATTTTTATTACATACTTACCATGACTAATCAGATCGCACCGCACACTTACCACGCACTCTTACTGTTGACCCCACCCTCCATGTCCTTGGAGACTATACCACATCCTTATCTGTTTCTACCGCATTCTTACTACATGTTCTTACTGCATCCACACATTTTAGTCAGAACTATGATGAGTGTAACACAGATTTAACCAACAAAAATACCAACAAACTACAAACAACAACAACAAACACAACAGTGAGGACAGTGATTGTACAGTCCATTACCTTTATTGAAAAAGAGCAACTGTGGGAGCATGATAGGTACTGTGTTATATGCAATACACAAGTAAATAAAAAAAATAAATTAATTAAAAATAATAACTAGTGGTTAGCACATGTACCTCACTGCAATTGTACCTCACCCTGGGCTCGGACGTGGGAACTTTAGCCTTATAGGTTGTGTATTATACGCAATTAATTAGTAAATAATAATAACAATAATAATAATAATAATAATAATAATAATAGAATAGATATTATATTCTATTATTATATACAGAAAATATATACAGAAAAATTATACAAAAATTATACGAAAAATAAAGATATATAAAAAATTATATAAATACAATTAATACAAAAATAATAATAATAATAATAATAAATGTACACAATGAACTAAAAAATTGAAAATTATAACCATTGAATATAAAAAAAAATGAGTTTAAAATAGAAACTCAATGTTTACAGTGGACCATTTAAAATAGGCAGGAAACACAACTCACATGACTTGATTTGTGCAGGAATAAAGCCAGGACAGTTTAAGGTGGACAGGTGGGTTGAATGTTGTCCTTGGCTCTGTGTCTGTGTTGTGGTGGTGGTGGTGTGGGGTGCGGGTGGGGGGTGGGGAATATGTTTTAGTGACTGTTTGCAGTCCGTATGACCCAGGGGAAGAAGCTGTTGGTGAGTCTGGTGGTGTAATATTAATGACAAAAAATAAGATAAAATAAATAATAATAGTAAGTAGAAAAATTTCTGAAGAAATTTTGAGATGTGGCTGCAACTGCTGCAGGAAAATATGTGAAAACTGGCGTGCATGGTGGTGATAAATCAAAGATTCAAAGCATATATGCTTCAACTTTAACCATTATTGTGGGGTTTAAGCCAAGCTCTATACCAGGGCTATTCAATTAATTTGGAATGAGGGCCGGGTCATGAAAACAATTCAAAATGAGGGGAGGAGAGCGGATACCTCGAAAGGTGATTGGTCCACTATAGCAGGTTGTGACACAGTGAGGCAGGGCAAATTTTTTACATTTTTTTAGTTGAGAATTTTAAAACCAATTTAAATAAAGTATTAATACAAAGAACAAAGGTGTTGTCAAGATACTGGCCACTGAGTAGGAAAATCTTATTTGTCTTCAGACAACAGAAATGGATTTATGGCTTTTTGGAAAAGACCTCTTCATATATTGTATTTTGTTAATACAAAATGACATTAGTATGTTGTGTTATATCAAGAGATACAGGCCCACAGCATTTCTACATTCAAATTATGATAAAATGCACCACGCTGAGTAATCAGTCCATATCATGTGAGCTGTATCACAGATATTTAGAATTTATAACTGACAGACAGACAACATCCACTTCACACATCTGTACCAACAAAAACAACAGGAGTGTAGTATGGTATTAAATACAACTATAACAACATATGAATGAATAGTAATATTATTATTCAGAATAGGGAATAATAATAATAACAATATTAAAAAGAAAAAGAGAATTAAGTGAATATCAAGAAAGAAAAACAAGGTGTTGAATTATAATAATACTAAAAGAAAAAAAAGGAAAGAAGGAGACGTGAATTAGACAGAAAGGTTTAAATATTATAATAAGAAAAAGATCATGTGACTATCAACACATAGGCAAAAAACTTTAACTGCAATATTCAACCTCTTCATAAATCAATCTTAATTACTAGTTTGATGAACAGAACTGTTACTAAACTAATTTATTCAACAACATTTTACATCTAATGAGAGAAATGAGATTTTTTTGATTTTGCACGAGCAGTGAAGTCTTTTGTATACTGTAATGGTGTTGCTATTAAGTGGTTACCTGCTTTACGGGTATGGCAGGGGAAACACAACGAGCGCGTGTGTGTATGTGTGTGTATGTGTGTGTGGGAGAGAGGTCTGACTGTTTTACGGGTAAGTGAGGGGGGAATAAAGCGAGCGTGTGTGTATATGTGTGTCTGTGTGTGTGTGTGTGTGTGTGTGTGTGAGAGAGAGAGCGAGAGAGAGAGAGAGAGAGAGAGAGAGAGAGAGAGAGAGATGATGAGGTGGCAAGGCAGCACTTTTTAAAGTGCCAGGACGCTGCATGTGTGTGTGTGTGTGTGTGTGTGTGTGTGTGTGCGTGCACAGATTTAATAGGCACTTACTGACAGTTTTAAACTGCCTTTTATATGAAAGTAATGTCTTAGGCACACGTCTTGCTTTTGGTCTAATCTGAAAATCGTATTTCGTATTTTTTAATTGCAATAAGATTGAATGAATTGACAGTGTTTGAGAGCTAAGAATTTGTTGAACACTGTGATAGAAATTATTTCACTGTACTGTAAAAAGTGTTTAAAGAGTCATGATGTAAATATGACCCTCAAAATGATTTTAAAAAGCTCTATTTTGTATTGAGTTCTATTGAGGGATTCATTGTGCATACATTCAGTGTCTACATTTCAAAAGTTCAACCAAGCTTCTATGTGAATGTATGGCTTCTTGGCGAGTCATCAAAGTGAGGTGAGTGTCAACCTCTCCCCAGTCATTTCAATGGGATTTTTTGGCGTGGTTTTTGGCTAATTGTGTCACCGTGGTAACGCGACACACCAATAAAACAAATAGCACACTTCATGGCGCCGAGACGCACATTTTGGTATATACATTGTGTGGGTGCACTTTGCCGTTCGGGCCGCATTAAGCGCGATGGAAAAATAAGATAAAGAAAAATAAAGAGCTCCATTTTTCTAGGGTGAATAGTAATATGTGGCTGCTTAAGAGCAGCCACATAATAATAATAATAATAATAATGAAATAAAATAAATAAAAAACAATAACTAGTGCTAAGCATTTCAGCAAGAAGGTCCTGGGTCTGAATCCCAGGCTTCAGTGTGGGTATTTTATCATTGTAGCTACTGTATTATATGTAACAAATAAGTAAATAATGATAATTTTAAAACATGGGCAGCCTTAGCCTAATCGTTAGAAAAACGGCTTTGGGACCGAAAGGTCACTGGTTCGATTCCTGAACCAGCACAAAAGATGTGTGGCGGTGGGGGAGTGACCTTCATAGCTGAAGTGCCCTTAAGCAACACACCTAACCCCCAACTGCTGTCCTGGCAGCCCACTGCTCCGAGTGTGCTCACTTTGGATGGGTTAAATGCCTTATGGGATTAACAAAATCACGTGGTTAACACATGTGCCTTACAGCAAGAAGGTTGTGGGTTCAAGTCCCGGGCTTGGGTGAAGGTAGCTACTGTATGTAATAAATAAGTAAATAATGATAATTTTAAAAAGAAAATATAATAATTACTTGTGGTTTACATTTACGGCATTTGGCAGATACCCTTATCCAGAGCAACGTACATGTTCTATACAACTGAGAACTTGAGGGTTATGGGCCTTGCTCAAGGGCCCAACAGTGGCATCTTGGTGCTACAGGGACTTAAACCCCTGACCTTTGGATCAGTAAGCCAGTGCCTTAACCACCTGAGCCACCACTGCCCGTGCCATGGTTAGCACATGCGTCTCACAGCAAGAAGTCCTTAGATTCGAGTCCTGAACTTGGATGTTTCTGTGTGTAGTTTGCCTGTTCTCCCTGTGCTCACATGGGTTTCCTCTGGGTACTCTGGTGTCCTACCACAGTCCAAAAGTTAGACTAAATAGCTGTTCCAAACTGTCTCTAGGTGTAAGTGTGAATGTAAATGTTTGTGTGTGTGTTGGTCCTGTGATGGTCTGGTGAGCCGTTCAGGGTGCACCCCGCCTTTACCCATAGTTGGCTGAGATCAGCTCCAGCCTCGCCACGACTCTAATAGGATTAAGCATTTCGGGAAATGGGTGCATGAGTGAGAATGAATTGTGATTAAAATAAGGAATTTACCTCGAGTTGGGAAGCAATACATCATTACAGTAACATTGTGTTGTTTATTGTTCATATTAATGCTTGATCTGTAAAAATGTACAGAAAGACATCACTAGAGCTCAGAAAAGTTCGGTTTGATTGTCACTTTTGCACAACTGGTAAAAGAAAATTCTAGTGTGGATTTGAAAAGTTCAAGCATCGGCTGCTGTGAATCTAAAGGATTAGACTCTCTCAGATCTCCCTGTGTTTGAGTTCCGAGCGCAGCCATGTTCGTTTTCCCAAGCCAAATGTTGAAATAAATCTTCTAGTTAAACACGTTGAGATTCATCCATTTTTAATTACTTCCACCTTCATTAACTTGGAGCTCCCTTAATGAAAACAAGTGTTGAATTTATACGCAGCAAGTGTCTATTACGTCTTTGATGGTCTCAACAATTAGAGAACATCAAAGCTTAGGTTGGGCAAAGACGGGAGCTCGTTTGCATAATTAAACCAACCTGCAGACAAAACATCTTAAAATGAAACTGACTGCTGGAGCATCTGGAGAGGACAAAAAAAAAGAGGGTTGGAAAAATGATGTTTGTGTCCTTATTAGATAATTATGTACCTTGTAGTCAATTAGAAATTTGTTAATTAACTTCTAGTGTACATATAATCAGGGAATTTGTTTAGTTGCTCTCTTTGTGTTGGTGCAATCCTTTTTTTTTTGTTTTGCATTCTCTCCAAGTCTTATGCTTAAAGCCTGCCAAGTTGATTTATGGATCATGAAATCCATCATAACTCGGCTTTCTCTTTTCATCTCAGTAGAAACAGTAGATGGCCACACACAGAAATTTTGATCGGATGTGAAAGGAAAATACAGAATCATGAAACGAATGAATCGCTTTTCAACGACCTCTTATCGTTCTCGCAGCACTTTTATAAATATCCATTATTCAATTTGACAACCTTCTCATTTGAGCTTTTGAGCTACTTCCAAAATGTTCATTGACCTCTTTTCTCTCTCTCTCTCTCTCTCTCTCTCTCTCTCTCTCTCTCTCTCTGTCTCACACACACACACACACACACACACAGACACACGATGCACCATGGCTTTGTTTGACATAAAGTTGTAGTAAATTATAAATTATGATAATCACTTCATTTCCCTGGCCTCATTTCCCGACTCCTGTTCAAATGTTCAAAGAAAATAGCAACATATGCACACGATCTATTTATTCATTTTTTTGTAATTAACTTGCTATTTCTTAGATTCTTCCCAGCAGCAGAGCAACTGAGCATCTTCTGCTTTTCCAAAAAAAGTCATGTTCAAAAGTTAAGTGGAAGTTGTTATGCTTGGCCTTGTCTATACATAATAGACGCTGCGGCTGACTCGCTCTGACCTATCCTCTACTTTTCAGTATCTGCCCTATTAACGTTACCCAAAAACTAATGAGCGTGAGCGTTATCTTCCTCCCTCCCATCTTGACACAAGGGTCTTGTCATCATTCCCGTGCAAGCATCAATTCCTGCACATTGGAGCGTTTAAACCCCCTTTGGCCTTCGCTTATCGTGGGAAAGATGTGCTCTGTCTGTCTTTCCCCACTGCGGGACCCAAAACTTTGTCATCCTTAAACCCTGAAACGACACCCTGCATCCCTTCGCTCTCCTACTTCCCACGCTTCAAATAAATTGTCCGGAGTACAGGAGAGCACAGCCGTGGCTTCGAGGATAGGCCTTCCTGTCTCCAGGGTAGGAGGAAAGTCCCTGGAGGCAGTGAGGAATATGGGGTGTGTGTTTGTGTGTGAGACAGCAAGAGGAGGTGTCTTACAGCGACTTCCAGTTCTTTCCCTCGAACATGAAGAAAATCCACGCCCACTCGTTCTTTCTCAAGCCCCAGTTTCCACTGATGGTCTGAGCGATAGCACGGATGTGCAGATATACAGAAAGAAAAAAAAGGACTTAATGATGCCGAGGTGGTGTTTAAAAGCTGGCTGAAACGTCCTCGTGGGCGATTGCGATTCCCATGCCCCGCTGCATTCCTCCCTCAGATCCCAGACGCATTTTTTTAGCTACTATTTATTTTTCCTCCCCCCCTCCAAGCAGAGACCAGGGCGGAGTGCAAGTGCATTACCAGTGACCTGAGTGGGAGGAGAGGGGGACAGCAGAGCACTCCTGCACACACATACACACTCTTGCCCAGTGCCATTACCCTGTTCCCCATGGGCATTCACCCTCCTTTCGAAATGACACTGACACCACGTGCACTGCCCTCTGGATCATTGTGAAACAACTTGACCTCTCTCCCGCTAAATTCACTCGGATTATCCCTTCGTTAGCATCTTGTTTCACAGGATATTTGCAGCACTTCTCTTCAGTTCACATCATAATCTTTAATTCACCACTAAAGCCCTTAAAAAGCAAAACATTTTTAATGAATTTAAGGTTTGAAAGACAGTGCAAGCATGAGCTGAGATGTACTTTGACTGTATATTGATTTTGACTGTATATTGATATTGATATACACAGTAATATGACATGCCCTTCATTAAAGGCTTCTTTAATGTTTATTTTGTACTCACTTCGAACACTGAGATACCCGATGGAGTTTTAAACAGAAAAATATTTACTTCTAAGTATTGCACATGTTCAGTGTGGTGCTGATTCACTGTAGTGAGGTTGAAAACATGGAACCGAAACTCAGCGGGAAAGTAAAAAATAGATGTCATGGAGAAGTAGTTCCACACTCTCTCTTATTTGTTTACAGTTTGAGCCAAAGGTTTACCTGCACCTAATATGAGTTTACATTTCATATTCCGCTTCACTTCCTGCGCTCAGTCAATTAGAAAATATCTCTCATTCACTCCTTTGCCAAACCGTTTATTCTTACTAGGGTTGCAGGGAGGCTGGAGCCAATCTCAGCCAACACTGGGTAAAGGCAGGGTACACCCTGAACAGCTCACCAGACAATTGCAGGACCAACATACACAACCACTCACACTCACACCTAGGGGTGATTTGGAACAGCCAGTTAGCCTAATGTACATGTTTTTGGACTGTGGGAGGAAACCCACACAGACATGGGGAGAACATAAAGACTTCCTTTTCCACCCCAGGACTCGAACCCGGGACCTTGTTGCTGTGAGGCAGACATGCTGACCACTACAACATCATGCCTCCCAATTAGGAAACCTTTTGATTTATTCCCAGAAGAGGGAATTTTAAAAATACGACAGATTTATTTCAGCTTTCAATTGACTTGAATCGTATGCTTTGTGGTGGCCGTCCACAAGCTTCCCACAATACTTTGCCAGACATTTTTCTCATTCTTGCTGACAGAACTGATGTACATCAGTCAGGTCCGAGGGCTTCATTGCTCAAAGACATTTTCAGTTCAGGCCACAAGCTTTCTATGGGAATCAAGTCAGGCTGTTGTAATAACCACTCCAATACTTTCACTTTGTTGTCTTTAACCCTTTATTTATTCATTTATTTATTTACTTATTTTTTATATATACTGTATATATATTTATTTTTTACAACTGTGGAGGTACTTTTAGGACTATTATCCTGATAGACCCCTCAAACCTGATCACATTTTAACGTTCTGGCTGACAGCTCTGCATTTCCCAAGTGTTTCTAAAAAAAAAAAAATCCTCCTTCACTGTGTCATCGGTTTGACATCCCCACAACATAAAGCTACCACCACCATGCTTCTTAGTTGGTATGGTGTTTTCTGAATTAAATCCGTATCCTTTGTCCTCCACACTTCAGTGATCACATGCAAGTCTCAGTCTTAAAGTAGAACCTTTTCTCTTAAGGGACAGTCTTTCTGGACATGGTGATGTACATCTATCTCAATCGTTGTTGTACGTATTTTGGTACCTCATGCTGCAAACCTCTTTACCAGTTTCTTTGTTGTTGTTGTTGCCAAGAAGGCTAGGGAGGGGGCCAGGCTGGTTTCCCCTCCTGACGATGTTGCACCCTCTCAATGTATTCTGAGGCAACACTTTACAACTGGAGTCACGACAATGCAAAGACACCTGTCGCTGTCAGCATCCTGGGTCGAGGATGGATGGCAGGAAGAATGGAGTACCCTAAACACCCACCTCCACACATTCATCAAAATCCCCTCCACCAAGCCTAGGGGCCACCAGCTAGGCTGGAAGGCCTGGGTATGGCTCAACCACTTTCATCCTACCTTAAATCCATTGGCCCGTCTGTGGACTGCTGCACACACTGCGGTAAATGCTATCTGAATGTCCTACTCTATGACCTCCAAAAAGACTGGAGGGTGTTATTGAACATGATACCCCTACTGCTAGCTATAGGGGTGTAAGACCCTGTAAGACAGTGACTACACAAATGACGACAATGTTGTTTTGGGCTTGTGCCGAATTTATTGGACTAAAAATTCCCTTCATCCTTGAAAGTTAGGTCTTGTGCCTCCTTCCTCAACAATGATATTTTTTTCTTCAATCTTTGCATAAAATGATGTTTGTGGTGGTTTCAACTGTTTAAAAAAGAGAGACTTGAGAAATTCCAGACTTTATTCTCTTGAAGTTTTGCATAAGTTGCTTGGATTTTCAAAGGCAAAAAGGCACTGTATCTAAAAGTAGGACATTTTTTCATCACAGCTGCACTCCAAATTAAATCTAATTCTAATTTTAGGTCTGATAACCCAATAATTTAGGGATGACAATGTAGGTAAAAAACACAAAGCCACTCAGAATCTGTGTACTAAGGGAACTAGTTATATATGATAATGTTTGTAAAAAAAAAAAAAAAAAAAAAAAACTTCATTATTATGGAATTTGTCAAGTTGGAAGACATAAATAAATAAATCTTGGCCAATCAAAACTACTATTTCTCTCATATCCTTTTGTGGAAAGAAATGTGAGTTTCAAGCAGTTAATGCGTGGAGTAGGTATTAGAGATGGGGGTGTTTGTAAGGGAGTTTCCAAATTACACATTCATGTACAGTAGACCTATTTCCCAGTTTCTACCCACTATCTAGCTCGATCACATGAGACTACATAACAGGGAAGGTGAAGGCAAACATGGGCTTGTATTACACCCAGAGGAAAGTGCTGTCTACCTTCTTATACATACATGAACTCACAGATGGTCACCACAATAATCAACAAGAATATAAAAATAATGGCATCCCTCCTACCCAGGCAGTACAGCTGATTTGCCTGATTTGTCTGGGCTCCTGACGCTCACTGTAGCATCATCACGATTTAAACTCCAACTCTCAGTTTTCTGCTTCAGAGAAAGAAAGGTTAACACTGTTTTGTTTTTTTTTCACTGCCCTTCACCATCTGATTTCAGCGTTTATTTGTATCACCTGTCTTGATAGTTTAATGAGTTCATGTTCCATGTTAGAGTTCATGTTTGGTGTTGTTCTGCTCAACAAATGTTTGTCTGCCTATCTGAGATAGATTGTGTGTGGGGTTTTTTTTTCTTTTTTTTTATTCTGTGTGAGTCTTATTGCAACCCATCATCATGTCAGCGATACATAACAGCCAATCAGCATCAACTCAGCAACATGGCAGCCTTATTGAGCTTCTGGTGGCATGGACATGGGACAACCATTCAAATCATGTTCCATGCCTCTGGTGCTCCATTCAGGAGTTTGACTTATATTCACCTCCCACATTTTGTGTAAGAACCTGGAACTGGAATTGGATGTAAGTATGTCATCAGTGAGTGCAGTATAGCAAGGGGAATTAAAATAAAACATATATCACTATATTCATATAGTTTACAAAATAAGAAAACGTAAATTCTGTGTTTGCATAAGTATTCACCCCCATTGGTGTGCAAGCAGTACATTAATCTGGCAATCAGGGGTCACGTAACCAGGAGGAGTGAATACTTATGCAAGGCGCTGTAATTTTTGCTTGACTGAATTCATTCATGCTTGCTTGTATATCTGACTGTGCATGCAGTGAAAACTTTAGGAGTCCCCATGCTCTGTATGAAAAAATCATTTAATGCATGGGGTACATGAGAAAAGGAAGCAGGCTCCCAAATCCCCAGCTCGTGAGATATTCCTAAGGCTCTTCTTCCTGGGAACGCATGGGTCAAACCAACCACCCCTCACTTTCTCAAAGTCCTCACGATCTGCGGCTCACACACCGCCCCACTTCCTGCCTTTCCCACCTCTCTCTCCCTCCCTCTCTCTCTCTCTCTCTCTCTCTCTTTCTCTCTCTCTTTCTCTCTCTCTCTCTCTCTCTGCTGGAGGAGAACAGGATGTGAAGACCCCCAAGGTGATCGGAGAACGTGGGGAGGACATTGCCTGGGGGCCTTCACGCTGCGCTGTCATAACACTGGCAAGGTTCACACGTTCCTGACTTCCTTCGAACGGTTTGGCTTCTTGGCGTAGGATATTTGTGTGTGTCCGAAGACAAGTTCTCCGGCTTTTAAAAGACATCTTTTCTCACGTATTTTGGTGGGAGCCTGTTGGTCCTGGATGATAATTAATAGGGTCTCAGTCTCCTTTTTCTTCAGGATGTTTTTTATTGTAATTTAGTGGAACCGGAGTCATAATATATATCTTTTTTTTTTTCTCATTCTGCATTCAGAAAAGTGATGGGACTACCATTAACATAGTCCTTTTTACAAAGGAATAAATATTTGTTCTGTTAAGGATCCCATTAACGGATGGTCCAAAAACAAGCAACTTTAGTCATTCTATAAATCTATATTTAAGCACCGCTGTAGCTGGAAGTCATTGACCTGGGGTTGTCTTTAGGAGGAAGAAAAAGGGGAGAAAAACATTTTAAGAGGGTGAAAATGTATTTTTTGCTGAAGCACATCTGGGGTTGGTTATGCTCTCTGAGGTAGGTATTAAAATTAGAAAAAGCTCTAGGTTTTCCCAGAGCGTATGCCTTAGTTACTCCAAACAAGGCAGAACATTTATATTTCCTTTTCTCTATGACAATTAGAGTTAAGCTACATGCACCAAGAAAAGGAGGCCCTTTTGACAAAAAAAAAAAAAAAAAGCTACAATCAGTACATGATGAAAATGAACAGAGAACCCTATCCATACACTGGAACAGGGATGTTCAGTGATTTGACACCAGGTAATGATGCGTTTCCCTAGAGCTCCTTGAGCTCTAATCAGAAGAATGCTCCAAGGATCCTGCTCCATCTCTGCTCATCAGCCCTTCCTCCATGGAGATAATAACCAAATGAGGGACTCTCACGGCCTGGCAAGCTCATTAGAGGAATTTTCTGTAGGCTAAAAATTAAAGATGGCTTATTTGGATGAGGGAGCAGACATGTCATGAAGAAATGCCACTCGTGACACCCCGTGCCATCAGCAATCGAACAAATAGTAAGGAATTGAAAATAATTAGCCCGTGTTAGCGTCTGATTGAGTTACTGGGTCTGACAGCCAAGCACATTGAGCCTAACCATTAAAAGACGCATCGAAATGTAATGTTTACCAAAGGATTATCCTGAATAATAATACAGTAGAATCTCGTTAATATGCGCTTCTTTTAAATGCGTTTACGCTTAATATGCGCCCACCCCTTGGACCCCAAATTTGTAACATGGGGATGACCAAAAAGCAAATGTAATTTTTGTAATTTCACATTGAAATTGACACTATTAGAGCAATATGATGGCGTTCTGCTTTGATCCATGGCAGCGTTCACGTCCGCTTACACAAGCGCATTCACACCCGCATATTAGCTGAAATATATAAAATATTAGCAAAAATGCTAAAATGTGGTCTCACTTAATACGCATTGAGGTTAACGAGACTTTACTGTATATTCAAATATATGCTTATAAGAGGGATAGCATTGTTTTCTTAATTAGCATGACAACAGGTTGATCGCTGTTCCGCTGACGGATTTGCCTCAGGGGAAAATACTGTATCGTAACGGCTCGAGAGAGAAAGACCATTCTTAGTCTCATAAAATAAATTCACTTTCAATTTTAATTTCAGTTAGATGAGCATTTAGGCTTAGCATACATTTCTATGCGCATCACCATCGCTAGTTCGTATTAACGTGAGATCCAACTCCTTTCATTTGCATATTAATCCTGTTTGTGCCCTTTAGGATACTTAAGGCCAGGGGTTCCTTTCACCTGACGCATCTCTAAAATACATTAAGACAAACAGGAAGGAAGAGTCTTCTTTCCTGTACAGCTCTGTAATGAGCATAATGTTGTCTTTTAGTTTTACAACCGCTTGTTACTCTTTAAAGTACTTATTTTTTCCTTTTATATACTGCTTGGGAACATATATGTACCTTCTTGGCTTTAAAAAAGGAACACACGGTTACCTTAAGGTTGATTCATTAGCCCTAAGAGGGTACATTAGTGTAGTTTGTACCTTGGGGGATGGAAATTGACTCCTGCTCTACCCCTAGTTCTGACAGTGCAGATAGATTTTCTGTGCACACATTCTTTTTGGAGTACACTAACTTTTTGGGTAAATATATAATTTGAGTAAATAAATAGGGTGGCATGGTGGTGAAAGGGGTTCGCATGTCTGCCTCACAGTAAAAAGGTCCTGGGTTCGCGTCCCAGGCTTGGCAAGATTGTTTCTGTATGGAGCTTGCATGTTCTCCCTGTGCTTGCATGGGTTTCCCCCCCACAGTCCAGAGACCTGCACATTAGCATAAACAACCATTCATACCTAATCCACATGTCTTTGGCCTGTGGGAGGAAACGTGAGCACCCTAAGGAAACCCTGGCAGGATCGGGAAGAATATGCAAGCTCCACACAGAAAGTTCGCAGTCAGATTCATGGTTCAGACCCAAAACCTTTTTGCTATGAAATATTGGTTTGAAACCAGAACCTTGCTGTGAGGCAACAGTGCTAACTGCTACACCACTGTGCTGCACCAGATATAAAATATACAGTATATTATACACATAAATGTTGATCTTAATGAGGTGTAAAACTCATCTAGCAAAGAGACCTCCCCAACAGGGGTGTGTGTGTGGGTGTGTGGGTGTGTGTGTGTGTGTGTGTGTGTGTGAGAGAGAGAGAGAGAGAGAGAGAGAGAGAGAGAGAGAGAGAGAGAGAGAGAGAGAGCTGTAGCCATGTGCAGACCTGGAGTGGCCTTTATTTCAACACCTTTAAAAAGTCAGTACAACTTAACAGTCCGCCGGGGCTCCATAGGAAGAGCACTCAGCTGGAATTATAAGTATGTACACTCAGGAATGGACTCTGCTTCCTCTAATTCATTTCCCACCTGTGGACTGCAAAGGTCCAACATGTTCTCCACTGGGGAACTCAGAACATTAAGAAATTCTCCAGAGACTTAATAATGAATAGTACAGGCTTGGAGAACAACCTGCTGGCTTCCTAATGGACAGGACCTGAGAGAAAACAGCTGGTTTGTAAAGGCTGAGAACCTCTCACCCTCGACAATTGGACATGGCCTTTTTGTTTTTTGGAATTTTTTTGTCTTTTGTTTTTTTGGCCAGCAGCCATTAAAGGTCCTTGACTCACCTTCTGACAGGAAATCTTTCATAGTCTGCCTGATTCTCAAGTCCCATAATTTCATTTTTGGCCAAGACCATTCTTTTGGGTAATGCCAAATGTTAAAAAGAAAAAAAAAAAAAAAGGTTAGTACAGCATAAATTAATGAGATAATGTTTTATACAAGCAATAAATTTCACTTTGTATTATAAGATGCATCAGATTAAACTTAAGGTCTCATTATTGTGTAAACAGAAATAAGCAAGAGATTTGTAGCTGAAAACAGGTTTAGGCTTAAAGCACAAAGTACGCACATACGTGTACGCTTGACCTCTAGTCCACATTACTATATCAAACGTATTACACCAAATCACTCGGGATTTAACCTGCATAACAGACCTGGATTCCTCCCACCTCTGCTATCTATCTTTCTATCTATCTATTTATTTAATTATTTTTCATGGTTGCTTGACTCCTGTGATATTTAGTGGGAGAGGTAGGGGATTTACCAGGAGATGCTTTATCTGTATTAAAAAACAAAAACAAACAAACAAACAAAAAAAAACTAATGTCAGTCACTCTCTAAAGAATCTCTGAACAGATGTTGTTGGGTTTTTTTTTTTTTTTTTTTTTTTTTTATTTTTTTTTTTTTCTTGTGTCTGATCTGGCAGCTGCAAAGTCCTTTTAGCATGGGATTGAGAGCATCATGCCACCTGTGTCGACAGGAAACAACCAAACTAATCTGGTTGTATATAAAAGGAGTTCAGGATGCTCTTACAAAATAAATCTACTGACCAGATTGCTGCCTGTGTATCGGTAGAAAAGACTTGTAGTGTTGAGATTGAACAGGCGGGATTTTTCTTTTCTTAATCCAAGTTCACAGTGACCTGGAGCGTGAATAGTCTCCCGCTCATGGACTTAATTAGGCATAGCAACTCCGTCCTACGCTTCTGAGCTTGGAATATTAGTTCGAATCCATATACAGTGTACATTTATAATATAAGTGCAGAGTTCTGGGGAAACGCATCAGATATTTATCTATTTTAAGAAACCATAAACATACACTGGGACGACATGGCTGCATAGTGGTTAGCACGTCTATCTCATAGCCAGAAGATCATGGGTTCGAATTCTGGGCTCGGATGTTCTTGTGTGGAGTTTGCATGATCTCCCTGTGCTTGCATGGGTTTCCTCAGGGTACTTCAGTTCCCTCCCACAGACCAAAGACTTGTTCATTAGGCTAATTAACTGTTCCAAATTGCCCCTAGGTGTGAGTGAGACTGTAAATGGTTGTGTGTGTATGCTGGCCCTGCAATGGTCTGGCAAGCTGCTCAGGTTGTACCCCACCTTCCCCCAGTGTCGGCTAAGATGGGCTCCAGCCTCCACATGACCCTAATAGGATTAAGAGTTTCGGTAAATGAGTGCGTGATTGAGAATGAGTATACACCAAGTCATAACATTAAAACCACCTACCTAATACTGTTGGCCCTTCTTGGGCCACCAAAACAGTTCTGACCCTTCAAGGCATGGACTCTGCAAGACCTCTGAAGATATGCTGTGGTATCTGGCACCTAGACGTTAGCAGCGAATCCTTTATGTCATGAAAGATTTAAGGTGGGCCTCAATGCATCACACCTGTTTGTCCAGCACATCCCAGATGCTTGATTGGCTTATAATCAGCTAAATTTGGATCCAGATTGAACACCTTGAACTCTTTGTGATGTAATGTAACATGCATGGTGACCTGAAAAACGAGGCAACTGCCATAAGTGAATAACACTGCCATAAAGGGGTGTACTTGGTTGGCAACACTGCTTAGGTTGGTGGAACATGTAAAATAACATGAGTCCCAGAACCAAAGGTTTCACAACCAAACATTTCCCAGAGCATGGCACAACGTCCAATGGCTTGAATTCTACAAATAAGTGAATCCTCGTGCCATCTTTTCTTCAGGAAAGTGATACACACACCTGGCAGTCCAGGTGATGTAAAAGAAAGCATGATTCATCAGATCATTCCACCTTTTTCCATTGCTCCCATCAAACCAAAGGGCTAGCCTTCACTCCCCACATACATCACTGAGCCTTGGGTGCCAATGACCCTGTCACAGGTTGCCTTTTCTTGGACCACTTTTGGTAGGTAATTTGAAAAAAAAAAAAAAATGAGAACACCCCCCAAGGCCTGCCATTTTGGACATGCTCTGACCCAGTGTTTTAGACATTGCAGTTTGGACTTTGGTCAAAGTTGCTTAAATCCTTACACTTGTCCAATGGTCCCAACGGATTAACTTCAAGAGCTGACTGTTCACTTGCCGCCTTATATAATCCATGTTATTTTCTTGAATTGCCAGTGCTTTAACTGCTTTGGCTGACCAGTATGCTGTATGATATATATATATATATATATATATATATATATATATATATACACTACAATCATTGGCATTTGTTAATGTGTTTGTCAGCTTTGTCGGTTTGTCAATGAACTATATCCGGCCCACACTCATGCATAAATTTTCACCAAACTTGGTGTGGACACTACCCTACCTGAGTCCAAGAGAAAATTTGATTTTAGAAAGTCAGGGCCAAAGGTCAAGGTCAGATCAAGGTCACAAAGTTTTGTAGATGGACATTCCCAATGGTAAATCGAAATTGCTTATGCTTAAGGTCCAAAGTGACATACTGTAGATCCATAGATGCAGTGAGGGACAGATAGAAAACCATATACATGCTTTCAAATGACACAATTACCTTTGACATTGAGTGACCTTGAAATTCAAAATTAGGATCACAATAACTTAAAAAACGGTACCAATAAACACACTGTTTCTATGGAACACTAATCATATGTGGGTTCTTACTGAGACAATAACTTTTGACCTTGAGTGACCTTGAAAGGTCAAAATGAAGGTCTTACAATTTTAAAATACTCATAAATTTGAAAAGGGTTCCAAGAGCCATGCTATTACTATGGAACACTAATAGGAAACATATATGTGCAGAATTACCGTAAGTTGAGCCTGTGAGTAATTAAAACCAGTACTCACTAGAATAGGGCTGATTTGATACATTATCCATGCTGTGTAGCAGGGGTACCTTGCCATCGATGAGTGCCCTTCTAGTTTCCTTCTTCTTTATGGCATATGGCTCTGTGCAGACAGAATGGCCCATCCTCCAAATGCATAGTGGCAGTTCTTTTGTTATAATTTAATGATTTGTTTGTAATAAATAATGGATTTATGTTGGCTTGTTTTTTAACATGTAAAATGTAATATTTTTAACTAATAAATAATATAAAATGATTGGCTTTCAAAGTGTTGTCTTGAAGATATTATTAATTCCATACCTTATAAATTCCATACCATTATTAATTCTAATTGCATATTTCAGGGGTGGAATGGTGGTGTAGTGGTTAGCATAGTCACCTCACAGCAAGAAGGTCCTGGATTTGAGTCCCGGGCTTCGGCATTTTTGCATGTTTTCGCTGTGCTTGTGTGGGTTTCATCCAGGTGCTCCGTTTTCCTTCCACAGTCCAAAAACATGCATAGGAACGAATAGGAATATTTTATTTCAGCCTAATGCATATTAGGCTAACTGGCTGTTCCAAATTGCTCCTAGGTGTGAGTGTGTGTGTGTGCGTGTGTGTATGTGTGTGAATGTTTGTGTGTGTTGGCATTGCAGTGGTCTGGCGAGTTGTTCAGGGTGTTCCCTGAATTCCCCCAGTGTTGGCTGAGATAGGCTTAAGTGAGTGAGTGAGAGCTATGTAGAGATATATAAAAGTGAAGTAATCCATGACATATAAACATACATTTCCACACACCTAGGATGACAGGTAAAACACAAACCTTAATGTACTGAATTTTCATTAACACCAAAAGTATTAATACCCAAATACAAAATACTTGTGTAAATGCTCATGAGAGTAATTTATAAATTAATCCATTAATACCCTGCTTGATTAATGGTAAATGAGGCCCATTTATCTATTTGTTTTTTAATCCTGGACTGTGCCATTAAAGATCATGTTGTGTAAGAAGCAGAGGCATTTCCAGGGACAGTGGGACCCCAGGCATGTACACAAAGGACCCTGCTGGCATTTTTTTCTTAACACTTCTGCTATGCGCCTTTATATAGGATCAGGAGTCTGCAAAAAGCATTTCATAAAGCAAACATTACCTTTATTTTCATAGGTTTATACAAATAGGAATATTTTTTTTCCTTAAAAATATATTATATGGCGTTAGCATATCCGCCTCACAGCAAGAAAGTCCAGGGTTCGATTCCCGGGCTCAGGTGTTTCTGTGTAGGGTTTGCATGTTCTCCCTGTGCTTGCAAGGGTTTCCTCCAGGTACTCCAGTTTCCTTCCACAGTCCAAAGACATGCACAGTAGGATAATTGGCTGTTCCAAATCACCCCTAGGTGTGAGTGTGAGTGTGAATGGTTATGTGTGTGTGTGTGTGTGTTAGCCCTGCGTTGGCCTTGCATGCTGTCCAGGGTGTACCCCGCCCTTGTCCAGAGGGGCTGAGATCAGGATCAAGCGGCATAGAAAATGAATGAATGAATGAATGAATATCATATGGCCAATAGTATGTGGACACCTAACATATATAGTTGCTCTGTAAACTGTTGCTACAAAATTTGAAGCATTCAGTTGTATAGAATGTGTTTGCATTTACAATTTCCCTTCACTGGAGCTCAGAGACCCAAAACTTTCAGTGTAGTTGGAGACTTGAACATGAAAACTCATGGACACTGTTTCCATACACAAAGTGTTTTTGGGAACTTAGGGTCAGCATCATCTCTCAGTCAGCAGTATCCTTTTTCTCCCATTGGTCTTTCTCTCCTTTCTCTCCTTTCCAGTATCCTTTCTCTCCCATTGCTTTTGCTTTTTCACTCCCTGCCCACTTCACCATTTCAATGACCACACTGTCACTTGTCACTACATCTTCATGAATTACCTCCTTTATGTATATATATATATATTCATTCATTCATCTTCTGAACCGCTTAATCCTAATTAGGGTCACGGGAAGGCTGGCGCCCATCTCAGCCGACTCTGGGCGAGGG
>JAQMYF010000012.1:48696738-48720575 GCA_030014195.1 Neosilurus mollespiculum | reverse complement strand
TTATAAAAAAAAATGTATGGACATTCTGAGTAACCAGCTACATGCTTTGAATCGGTGCTGTGTGAGAATAGATTCGGTCTATTATGAAAAAAGACATTATTCTCATGTCTTCCAAGGTTTAAGGGGAAAAAATGATGGAAAGAGGCTGAACCCTCTTTACCACTTAATAGCACATTTACACCCAGTTGTGGCTTCGGAATCTTTATCTCTTGACATAAAACATGGTTGATTGTCTACAAATCAGTCAGCTGAGCGAAGGTTCCTGCACCCTTATCCCCCCACACTTGTCTCCACAGGTATTTTGAGGGAAATGTCCCAATGTGGGAACTGGAAAGGGGAAAAAAAGTACATTTTAAATTGTGCAGATTTTCAGCCATGACCAAATAAGTCTCCTCAGTCTTTTTTTTTTTTTTTTTTTCCTTTTTTTTTTTTCCAGCGGGTTAAAATCTTCTCAGCTGACATATAATTTCAACTGTGGTCCTTTTGAAAGCCGTTTGGCGGCTTGGCTGACATTTGACAAACCTGTGTGGAGTTGACGCCGCTGGTCTGTGGTCTACCTTATTTGAAGCCAGCCTGCTCACGCTGTGCATAAAAAAGAAGATGGGTTTGGCTTTGTGTTGGGAGAAACATCGCCACGTGAACACCGAGGCTCCTGAAGGGAAAGAGATAGAACTCTACTTACTTTAGTTTACTTTTCCCATCTGCTGCTCGGTGGAGGTGGGGATGAGGAGAATGGGACTTGATGTGCATCACCAAGAGGAGTTCCCAAAATTTAGCGATGTGATAAGTCTGTGCCTCTAAAGTGGAGTCTCTGTAGGAAGCGATGATTAATAAGTGAATCTACTGACAAGTGGATCGCTTAGTCAATCTTTTGGCAAAATGCTTGTGGCCAGCTCTGGTTGCCTAGGTAACCCTCTCGCATGTTTCCGGCTTCCAAATAATTATCATAAAAAAAAGCTAATTATTGCGAGGTACTGTAAGTATAAAACAAAGACTCCTGTCCATCCTGAATCAGGAAAAAGTTTACATATATAAATATTTACTCAAATGAAATACTGGCTGTTTTGGAAACATGAACCCAAGCATAGCATTTCCAATTATTATAATTATAAAACTTCTGTGCAAAGTTGTAAAGCACACTGCAAGAGTGCGCTGCTCCTTCTTGGTGATGTAGAGGAATCATTAAACTCATGTTCATTTTTTTTCTGCGAAAAATGCCTTGGTGGCCTCCATGTTTGACAGCATCTGTCAGTCAATGGCAACTTAAGGCTCTGATTGGTAATCGCTCGAATAGTGACGCATGAAGGTTTCGCTCAGTTTAACTCTGCACCCGCCCACTTCACATCACTTGAGAAAATTTTGCCTGCCTTTGCTCATTTCCGTGGCGTTCATTAACTTTATATGATCTCTTGTGAGTGCTTCATTTGTGAACACCCCTTAGGAGCACATTATAAGAATTTAAAATGAATGAAAGCATTAAGCATTCGAATTGCTTTTAAGCAATTTGTTCATAAAACTGTTGGAAGACCAGTAACTTCATTCATTCATTCATTCATTTTCTAAGCTACTTCATCCTAACACATTAGGTCGCTGGGAGCCTGGTGCCCATCTCAGCTGACTCTGGGTTAGGGCGGCGTACACCCTGTACAACTCGCCAGGCCATCGTAGGGCAACACACACAAACATTCACACTCAATCAAACACCTAGTGGCATTTTGAAACAGCCAATCAGCCTACTGTGCATGTTTTTGGACTGTGGAAGGAAACCGGAGTACCCGGAGGAAACCCACACAAGCACTAGGAGAACATGCAAACTCCACACAGAAACGCCCTGAGCCCAGGAATCAAACCCAGGGACGTGCTAACCACTGTGCCACCGTGCCGCCCAACCGAGAACTTAAAACAGCAAAACTACTTGAAACAGTCTGAATAACAGGATCTAATACTGTACATAAGTCCGAGTACTTTATAAAGTGCATTTTCCACCTTCTTATACTGTATGTAGGCAAGAATTACACTCTGCTTTGCATCCAGACACTAACTCCATCTCAAACGTATGCCAGAGAGGGTCTCTCAGAAACATCCGGTAATTAAAAGAAATAAAACACACGCATGCATTCAAATTAAAAAAAAAAAAAAAAAAAAAAAGAGCAACTTGCTTACTCCGACTTAATTTGCGCACACCAACAAAAATGGAAAACAGACATTCAGTGGGCCCTCCGACTCCTGTGCACATTAGAGTCAGTCAAGTGTGGCAAATCTAATTGGAATATATGAATGTTCCCTTTGTGTGTTGCTCCTAGCCCACTTGGCAATGAGCAGGAATCAGCTTGATACTGAATTTCCCTGGTTACAGTTTGAAGGGTAAAACCTGATGAAAAGCATTGTGTGTGTGTGTGTGTGTGTGTGTGTGTGTGTGTGTGTGTGTGTGTGTGCATATGCTGATGTTTTCTGCTGTGTTAGCTTCCAAATTAATTGTAGCTAAGAGATTATACAAACAACAGAGCAAATATTGGAATACGAATGCGTATTCACGTACAACACTTGCTAGCAATTGTTTCAATTCTGCATGTTATCACCCACCAGGCTACATTACATTTCAACTGATTCCTGAACTCTGGATCTGATGATAAACTCAATTTAAACCCCAAAGTACAGGGAAGCTCACTTTCGGCAGAATGTTTGCTTTCCAACATATTAAAAACAAATGTAGAAGATTTTGGATTATACATTTGCTTTGGCGTGTATTTGTTTTTCTTAATCTGTAATAAGCCGTCACTTTATTATTCACCTCTCTAAATCTCCCAATCAGGATGTCAAGAACACCAAAGTAAAAACAATCACTACGACTGTATTTTTCTTTTTTCCAACCTGAAACGACATCATTTCTGTCATACAGAAAGGAGAACCGTCGGCTGACGGTTATATGAAGAGCTTCTGGCTCCAGATCATTGCCTCTGAGGCATGGCAGTTTGAGCAGGTTGATGTGAAAAGTGCTGAATTCTCAGAGTATACATGACTGAAGCCCTCTCAGTAGCTCTGCTAACAAAAATAAAAGCACTCGCCTTTAAGTTGACACTCGCAATTTACGAGTATTTGTGTCTATAAAGTGTATTGCTTGGCTCTCGTTTCCTCCGGGCAAGAACAATACGTCAGGTCTGCTTGGGACAGTTGGAAATACTCCACACACACACACACACACACACACACACACACACACACACACACACACACACACACACACACACACACACACACACAGTCTTTGTGGGGACACTCATTAACATAAGGCCAACCCCTTAACCTTAACCATATAAACTAAAATTCATTGTAAAACCCTTAACCCAAAAAACAAGTTTTAACCCTCAAGGGGGTATATCACCAAAGTGCAAACGGTGGCAAATACCCCCAATACTCCTTTACTATTCTCTAGTATTCACTATTTTCTTGGAATGTTTCCCATGGTTGCAAATCCAAAAAATTCACTTTAAAAATGTTTAAAATAAGCTTTTGATAAATTAAACAAAACAATTATTTTTTTTCCCAATCACTCCCAAACTATTCTCTAAGGTTGCTAACTCCTCACCCAACATTCGGGTGAATAGCTATTGTATTCACCAAAAAAAAAAATAAAAAAAAAAAAGTCGAATAAACGAGGAACAGTTTGCATACATACATTTGAATAGAGTTGAGAAGTTAGTTGAGTAGTTGGAGAACAGTTCACGAAATGAACATCACCAGAATATCCCAAAAATAAATAAATAAATAAATAAATAACTAAAATAAAAAATTTGTAAAAAGTTAAAAAAACAAAAACAAATCACTTTCCCCCTGGATTTAGTTTTCTATAATTTGTCAGTATATGCTGAATATATTAGTTTTTGTTTGGGTTCCTGCTTCAAACAGACCTTTATAAAAGTCAGGACCAGGTGAAATGTTTTCACATTTTTAAAAAAGATGTCCTTATTCTGTTGGATAAAAATGTGTTACAGCCCTCAGATTTTACTAAGTACAAGTACACACACACACACACACACACACACACACACACACACAATCATTCACAATTATACTCACATCTAGACGCAATTTGGAACAGCCACTTAGCCTAATGTGCATGTCTTTGGAGTGTGGGAGGACACTGGAGTATGCAGAGGAAACCCACATAAGCACAGGTAGAAGGTGAAAACTCCACATAAAAACGCCTTTGCCGAGCCCAAGACTCAAACCCAGGACCTTCTTGAAAAAGTTAATATTCATTCATTCATTCATTTTCTAAGAAGCTTAATCCTAATTAGGGTCGCGGGAAGGTTGGCATCCATCTCAGCCATCTCTGGGCAAGAGCAGGGTACACCCTGAACAGCTCACCAGGCCATTTCAGGGCCAACACACACACACACACACACACACACACACACACACACAAAACCATTCGCACTCACACTTAAGGGTTATTTGAAACAGTCATTTAGCCTATGCATGTTTTTGGCCTGTGGGAGGAAACCGGAGTACCCGGAAAACTCCACACAAAAATGCCCGAGCCCGGGAATCGAACCCAGGACCTTTTTGCTGTGAGGCGGACAGACTAGTTAATATTCTTACTTAATTCAATCCAATTTATAGTCATTAACACAATGTCCAAATGAAGAAAAGGTCACAGCTTTACCAAAACTGTGTGGTGGGGCATGTAAGTGCATACAAGACATAAATAATGATAGAAATATGTGACCCAGTCTAGCAAAATGAGTCACAGTGACCAAAAATTCAAAATTGAGTTAGCCATACCATTTAAAAGAGGAGACTCTAAGCTTTAAAATGGTATAGCTTTTAAATAACTCAATTTTGAATTTTTGGTCACTGTGACTCATTTTGCCAGACTGGGTCACATATAAGGTTACCAGATGAAAAAATATTAATACTGATAAAGGCTATATCGATTTTTAATATTCAAATAATATTGATTAACCTTATGCTTGAAAATTGCATCGAATAAATATAATTATAGATAAAACCAATCTAATCCTCATGGCTGCAAATCCGTAATCGAATTCATATGAAAGGCATAAACAATTAAAACTTGTTGGTCACGGTGAGTCTGGGAAATATAATAGAACCTCTGTTGCTCTTATGAATTCTTCTCCGTTTTGTGTACTAGCTTTGTAATGAGCGCTACATGAAAACAATGTTAGATGCAGTTATGAAAACTCTGTAAGTATTACAACTCAGAAATTCAACTCACCATGCAATCACTTTATATACAGGAGTAAATTTGGGTGTGCGAGAAACAAATGGAGATTTAATTATCTTTAAGATGACGCAGGACCTGTTGGTGCGCCACATGCGCCATGTAGCAGTGTTTCCCGTGAACAAGAATTTGACCCTTGCCTTCCTTCTGTTTTTTTTCCACCTCTCTCTCCGATAACAAGCCAATGACTGATTAGGCTTATGGTGTAAAGGTAATGGTAAGAAGGGAGGCTCTTTATCATATATAACAACATGATGACTAGAAATTACAAAAAGTGCGCCATGACCCGAGAATTGCAGGCCAGTTGACTTAATGAAATGGTAATGACGTGCAATCACTTTTAGACGTTTCAGTGCCTTTTTGACTTCAGCAGACTCCCTTGATAGTTCTTTGATAATGAGTCTGCAGCACTATTAAGAGTTAATCAAGGCCACAGGAAGAATCTGGCTGGGAAAAAATATAAAACAACACCGAGGAGTCAATGGGAAAACTAACAGAGCCGTAATGGCCATTTGTAAGCGCAAAATAAATTGTTGATGTGATATGAAGTGAGGTTAGCCGAAAGAGAATGTTAATAGCTTGATTCTTTGTCTGGCGCTCGGCAAGAAACTTCAGCTTTGCTGGCCCTTCCTGCCTGGAGTAAAAGGAAGAGAAAACATTCTTCTGTGCTGCTCATAAAAGTGGTGATTAATGTAGAGAGCAAATAAACAGAAATTTGACATCCTTATGAAAGAGGAGGCCTCACTGCAAAATGGAGGGGAAGAGGAACAATGTAGCATGCGGAGCCATTTTAGCGCTGCCAAGCAAAGTTTTGACGTGCCGTGTTGGGCTGCAGATGCCATGGCAACATGTTCTGATGGTGAGTTTATTTCTCTGAGCTCTGGTAGAATATTAATCACTGAGTAGCAGGTCCTGCCAAGAAGCATCTGAAAAGGGCAAAAGTCTCCAACTCCCACCGACAGAAATCGAATGCCCAGTAGAGGCTAATGGACCACATGCTTTTTCATCAACTCCACCTAAACACTTTGTATTCGATTGTATTAGATACCCGTACCCAGGAATAAGGAGAAGCAGTAATCCAACACTGTACGTGCACTCTCAAAATTGTAGGTACGAATGTTCCCCTTCAAAAGATGTTCGCTCGGAAGTGCAGTGTTGTTCTTTAAGAGACCAGAAGTGCAACTTTTGATGAGCAGAAATGGTATGAAGTGATGTCAAACAAACAAATTTATACTCTTTCAATCCTCAGGTTCCCTGCAGCTATCCAGAGGGTTGCAAGAGAAAAGTGCACAAAAATGCATAACCTATAAGTTACTTAATTATGAATTAGTCGGTAATTCAATAAGATAGAAAAATGGTCCAGCAGTGACAGATACACAGTCATCTCTTAGAAGGGTGTCACCCAACCACCCCCACCCCCCCACACCGACTGGAAAGCACTGGTACCCATTTAAGTACACACTAGTACCTCCATTTTTTTGACAGTGTGATAATAATTTCCAGTATAAAGTATAAAGTGCCACAGTTAATGACTCTGATAATGGTTTACTTGGAACTGTTTGTGAAATGATGCTCTGACTTTTTTTGCCTTCCGTGGGTGACCAGGCATTATCCCAAAAGTGTTCCACATACTTCCATTGGAATACGTAAGAGACGGGGAGCGACCTTGAGAACCGGTAGGGTGGGGCATCCATTCACGGAACTTTTGATCATGTTAAAAATTACCATCGAATCAATTCGTCTGTTGCAACCATAAAGGCATCTATTAGGCACACATGCCCTAGCAGATGTTACCATAGATTTTAGTAGAGGTAAAAATGTACATGGAAAAGCAACTCCCATATTTGCATCAAAGTTATTACCCTCCGCGGGTCAACCAGCATTATCCTGTAAGTGTTCTGTGCGCTTCCGTCAGAATATGTAACCGGCTTCCACTCACAGAATGTTAGATCGTGTTGAAATTTACTGCAGGTCAAGCATGAGATCAATTCAACCATTACAACCGTGAACGCATCCGTGAGGTATACATGATCAACCGGATGTTACCATAGATTTAACTGCAGATAAAACAAAGACTACCACATAGGCATCACAGTTACTGGCGCTAGATATCATGGCTGCGATGTCTGCATCGTATGCATTGCAGACGCTCAGGAAAATTCATATTTTCTTCACCTATTTTTGGTCACAGTAGTCCCAGCCAGTTCTCAAGCATCAACTGGCTATGTAAGACCATATCGTAAGTAAGTAAATAAATAAGTAAATGCATAATCTTTGGGTTTCTAGAGTTTTTAAAAATCTAGACAACTGCAAATATGACTTCTTTCAAATCATTTTTTTATAAATCCTGAAAAGTATTGATGTATGGTGGTGTGCAGTGAAGATTATACACCACCACTTTTGTCTAAAAGGGCTCCTAATAAAAAAAGTACAAAATTGCTGAAAATGTATTGAACAATGCTATTGTAGGCAACGAGAACCAAAAAAAAAAATAAAAATCAGTCCAACAAGTATATTGAGGTAAAAGTATGGCTGATAAACAAAAACACTGAAAATGGCAATTTTTCAGAAAAAAAATGAAATGATGCCCTTTTAGACAAAAGTGATGGTGTAAAATCTTCACTACATTCTACTGTATACATAGGTATCTCATTTTAATCCATGGCCCATGTGAATACTCGATTCTGATTGGTCAATTATAGTGACCTGTCTGTTGTTTCTTTATAACAGGCCACTGCTATATATAACAAGCTATGGTGCATGTCATTAGGGGAAGCAATAAAATAATTTTAAATCAATATTTCATAGGAAGCCATGTAATAAGTGGGATACTGTACAATGAGCCAGTTATCATTGCGAAATAAACCCCTTTGGGTGATGCAAGGTCCCTTCACTGTGTGCTGGAGTTTGTTTTATAATAATGACAGGCTCACTGCCCATTATCCCTTACATATCTGCTAAACAGCAACTTAAATTGCTTTATTATTATTTAAATGATTGCATGGCTAAAAGTATGTGAACGTCTGACCAGCACAATCATAAGTGGGCCTTTTCTTAAAGGGTTGCCACAAAGTTTGAAGCACACAGTTGTTCAGAACATCTCTGCATGCTGAAGCTCTATAATGCCCCTTCACTTGAACTAAGTGGTCCATTACAAAGTGAGCTCCATGAAGACATGGTTTGCCAAGACTGGTGTGGAAAAACCTGAGCCTTGACTTCAACCACACTAAACCTCCTTGGAATAAACTGGCACAGTGACTTCACCACAAACACTCTCATCTAATGTAAATAATAAACACAAATTCCCACAGCCATGCTTTAAATTCAAGAGGAAATCCTCCCAGAAGACTGAAGCTTATTACAATAGCAAACGAGGAGCTCCATTATGGATGGGGCAAGTTGAAACAGCAACTTAACCTAATATGCATATCTTTGAACTGTGGGAGGAAACCAGATTGCTCTGAGGAAAACCATGCAAACACAGGCAGAACAAACTACACACAGAAACACCTTTGCCCGGGACTTGTACCCGGGACCTTCTTGCCCCTAGGTGAGAGTGTAAGTGTGAATGGTTGTGTATGTTTCCCTGCGATGGTCTGGCGAGCTGTTTAGGGTGTACATCACCTTCACCCAATGTCGGCTGAGATAGACTCCAGTCTCCCCGTGGCCCAAGGAGGATAACCCCTTTGGAAAATAAATGAGAGATGAGTGAGCTGTAACCCTGCACTTTACTGAACAACACTATGAAATGTGGGCCATTCTCTCAGGCACTCAGGGCTCAAAATGTATGCAAGTATTTGACATTTGGATTGTGGGCAGCCCTGAGCTCGGAGGATTTTGCAGGCATGCTAGTCTGTGAGTCCTTGGATGTGGACATTAGGATTGGGTTTTCTGCAACAAATTAACATCTCCCAGAATTCACAGCCACTTAATGAATTACAAATAGTACCACATGACCAATCATAACATATCTACCCCAAAAACTGTCACTAGGTTACTAATTCAACACTGTTCTACACTATTAGCAAGCCAGTGATAATGCTGAAATTGCTAATGCTAATACTTTGCTTTCTTCTGCTAGTGGTGAGTGCATAAGTACGTTCACACTGAACGTTTTGGTAATATGACTGTAAGGGGAGCACTGCGATCACCTGGCGGGGTGTCCAGGGTGTACTCTGTCCTCACCCAGAGTCGGCTGAGATGGGCGCCAGCCTCCACGCAACCCTAATTAGGATTAAGCAGTTCAGAAAATAAATGAATGAATGGCTTTAAGGGGATTCTCTTAATTTCTCTGCGCTATACTTCATTGTTAATCCTGAACATCCTTAAATTACTCAACTGTTAAATGTTTAAGAAGAATAAATAAATAAAATAAAATCAAAATTCTACAAAAAAAATTATTATTATTATTATTATTATTATTATTATTATTATCATGTGCCGCACATATTACTATTCACCTTGAATTGGTTCTCTTTATTATTATTATTATTTTAAATTTAGCGGCATTGTGACAGAAGAGACTGACGTAGGTTTGGGTGAGGTGGATTTGAAAGCTGCAAAATTTTGTTGATATATAAAATACATATTGCACATCTGGGGATATTAGATCAGATCGGACAATGTCCGTATGATTTTGGTTGCAAGATCAAAAAATTCTCATACGATAGTCCTGTGATATTTGGTTGATGTAGGACCACAGTATGTACTTTACAGAATGTACGTACACACTGTTGTGTGACAGGAGCTTAACATTATATATCTTTTTGAATCACATCTCGAGTTGCATCCCTCAGTGTTAAATAAAATTATGTTGAATCCTATCATACTGTTAGGGGTGAATCATACCGTATTGCATTAATAGGTGCTTCATATGTATCTTAATGTATTGGCAATGCATCAACATGTGTATGACATTCATTCATTGATAGATGCATAGTATATACACAGTACCAGTCAAAAGTCACTCCTAATCCTCTTACCCCGGTTGTGGGGAGGCTGGTGCCTAGCTCAGCCAACACTGGTTGAAGGCGAGGTACACCCTGAACAGCTTGCCAGACCATCACAGGGCAACACACACAACCATTCACACTCACATCAACACCTACACATGCAATTGGGCACAGCCAATTAGCCTAATGTGCATGTCTTTAAATTGTGGGAGGAAACCGGAGCACTCAGAAGAAACCCACGCAAGTACAGGAAAAACATGCAAACTCCACACAGAGATGCCCGAGCCCAGGAATCGAACCTTCTTGCTGTGAGGCAAACGTGCTAATCACTTGGCCACTTCTGATTAAAAACGAGCATGTCCAAACTTTAAGTGGTACTCATTCATTCATTTTCTGAACCGGTCGTGGGGAGGCTGGCACCCATCTCAGCCGACTCGGGGAAAGGGCAGAGTACACCCTGGACAGCTCGCCAGGCCATCACAGGACAGAAACACGCTGACGGCTATGCAGCCATAACTCCTTATGAAAATCAGCAATGGTTCTTTTACATGCCTCTCACCATAAACAGTGAGAGACATGGCTGGCTTTTGATAACCCAGTTAGCTGCACTGGAGGGACAGCAGTGAAAACCCGCTGATAGTGGGGCTTTGAACCCCCGACCTTGGGATCAGTAATCCAGTGCCCTACCACCGGGCCACCACTGCCTCTTGACTGGTACTGTGTGGAAATAAATTCTAAAACAATTCTCCTAAAAAAATAAGTGTATTCTACCTTTACAATGTTAAAAAGTAGCATTTTTCAGCCAACTGATATTGATGTGTTGTATAACATTATTCCTACTGCTTTCAGTGAGTTTCTTTATTGTGTCAGTGCTGAATTGTGTGATCTGTCACGGTAAATATGAACATCTAATAAACGTGTGTGATTATTGTAGTGTTCGGTAGTGAACTCGGATGTCCGGACTCCACTGTAGAATGGTCGGCTTCAGTAGAAGAATGACTTGGTTCTGGTCTCTCTGTGGCCTGTGACCCTTTAAGTGTAAATGAGTGCTATCTTCCAGGAGTTGGACACTGTTTGTCAGAGCAGAAAACTCCCAGAGAAGCACCCAGCATTGGGGATGTTATCCTTTCCCCAGGTTCTAATCATTTTTGGCTGCTCGGCTGTTTCCTGTTCGGCAACGAAACGGCTCAGGAATGCCATTCCTCTGATATGAGAGTACGGTGAAAGGGTCTCGGAGGATGCCCTCCTGCAATGTGTGTCTACGTGTGGGTTTGGGTGTGTGTATGAGAGACAGGGAAAGCACACAAGAGATAGTGACACTGACATACAAATGTTTGAATAGTGATTGCCTGACTGTTGTATTTCCAAATCCCTTGGGTCAGTACTTGCCCCCTCTCTCCCTCTCTTGCTCGACTAACTCACTCTGCACATGCTCAACACACGCCCTAGCCCCGTTCTCTCTCCCTCTCTTCAGGCTGGAATGCATCAAGCGACAGGGATAGCAAAGAGGACAGACTTTTCCCACATCGGAGCCATGACAGGCCGTTCGACCCTAAAAATAGCCCCATTCAGGTCAACGTTGTCCCTCCTCCATCTTCAACAGCTCACTCCAGAGAGACACCACTGTCCATCCAAGCCTCCATGCAACTCTCCCACTGACACAAATGACCTTGGTGTCAGATATATCTCACATTACTTACAACTTATTATAAACCATGCTGCAGTCTTCCATCAAGAGTGTCCCAGATGTTAAAATTTACCACACCAGTCCTAACAAGTCAAACAGTTCTGCGTCAGGGTTGTGCAAAGAAGGATCACATAATATTAAAAGGCTTCCTGAAGCGACATGATGTCTTCAGAGGAATCAAAGCAAACATTCTATCCACGGAAGTCCTCTGTATGCAGTCTGCTTTCTTTTCTTCCTCAAACCTTTTTTCTTTCCTGCACTCTTCTGCCCCCCATCCCCACCCAAACACCAAACCCACACCCTCCTACTAGCATTACAGGGGTGTTGAAGTGTGTGCGGTATTCTTTCATTCGGCCTCGTCCCTTCCTGAAAAAAAAAAAAAAAAACAGCTCGTCGATTGGCTCCAACAACGTTTAAATAATCAGGGAGCCACAAAAGCCTTTGAACCGGTTTCACAAGCCGAGCGAACCAGATGTGGCATCACTTTTCCGAACGCAAAGCTCGAGTGCGAATGAGAAACGTTGACTTTTGGAAGCTTTCAGGGAACGCTTTGGTTTTGTATATTTTAGTGCCGATGTGATGGATGTAAACACACAATGCAGAGCTGGGGGAAAAACAAACTTGAGGCAAAAGCTGCATTAAGTCGTCCAGCAACTGTGAAACCTACAAACACTAGAACACATTCGCTTCTTCAGATCTTCATCAGCTGCAGCGTGAACGTTTTTCCGCGTTCTCCCAGGTGTCCCCTTGTTCTTCTTAATTTAATCAGATCTATACATTCATCTCCTTACAATATCTTTCTCTCCCTCATGTGTTTGTAATTGCCCTGAATGATTACGTTTCGCAAAAATAAAAACTGTGCTCAACTTTTTTCCAGATCCTCTTGGGTGTTGAGCAAAATGTGCAGCGCTGTGAAAAATCCTGCACAAAGAGCAGGGGATCGTCCCAAAAAAGATTTCATCAAATGGTTCGGTTGTATTTGTGTTTGCAGGGAGGCGTATCTCAGGCTTTAATTGAACAATGATGAAAAGTGGGGGAGAGGACCACGTTGCCTGTAGCAGACATTGAAATTGCTACACTGGGACATGTTTTTATTCAGCATTGGTTTTATTTGTGGGCCTATAACAAAGTTAATTTTACAAGGTTTCCGTTCATTAAATGCTATTCAGGTGCAGCACAGACAGGAGCATGTGCACACACACACACACACACACACACACACACACACACACGTGCATCAAACTTACAGTAATCAAACATACGGTCTGATGGCTTTATTGTGAACGTTCTTGGTATTGTAAACATTAAAGAAACAAAGCGGACAACATATTCACAGAGTGCGCATTGTTGTCATCTCAAAGCCCTAGCATCAAACCAACACACACACACACACACACACACACACACACACACACACACACACACACACACACACACACACACACAAAACCATTACACTCACACTCAGGGCCAATTTGGAACAGCCAATTAGCCTAACGAATATGTTTTTGGACTGTCGGGGAACCAGAGTACCCGGAGGAAACCCACACAAGCACAATGAGAGCATGTAAACTCCACACAGAAACACCTAAACCAGGAACTCTTTGTACTATCCACTACGTCACCATGCGGTCCTCTTCATGCGCATCTTCATGTCTTTAAAAGGATAAACTAGGAAGTGACCTATTGTGATGTATGGCTCAAGGTTTGCATGGAGGACTACTATGATACTAAGACTATGACATTTGTGGAGAAGCTTTTGGTGAATCGTAAGGCTGCACAGAATGTATGAGGATTCATTAAATTCACATGAACTTGTGTGATCTTGACATTGCAAATTCCTGGACTGATGTGTCACTATATTGTGGCTTTATATAGAGTTTTTAGTTGCTAATTAGTAATACTAATAATAATTGCTATATTTTCCCAATTTGTGGGATGTGCCATGTAATCAGCAAATCATTTAGCAGTGCTCTACTGGGGGACCGAACTTTGTGTCCACTGTCACTGTTAAATTGGTAGCAAGCTGGAACATTGAGGGACAACATGCAAGCATGCATTCGCAAATCAGTTATCAAAATCAAAATATCAGGCAAGGATGTTCACGATGAGTTTTTTCAATGAGCACAAGGCTCTACTAAGAAAAAAGCAGTGGCATAAATGTAAACACAAATGCACGCCATCATTTTCAAAGGCATCTGTTTGGGATTTCCATGGAAGACTTCAGTGGTGATAACACAAACCACTGGAAAAGAGCCGTCCATTTACTACAAATGCCTGCAGAAATGACCTAATAACCCGAATTAATGCTACAGCTCATGTGAAAACCTTCCTACTTGACTCAGTTTTATTTACATTTACACCTGATACCCTTATCCAGAGAAACTTACATAAGTGCTTTGAAGTCACTATCAGTGAATACATTCAGTCAAATACCATCAGACAAAACCTAGTGGGTAGGGGAGTTTTTAATAGATAAACATAAGTATTAATACTAGTTCTTATCCAAGTACTTCCAAAAAAGGTAGGTTTTCAGATGTTGTTTAAAGACACCCAGTGAATCAGCTGTTTGGACATCATGGGGATGTTCTTTCTACCACCTTGGTGCCAGAACAGAGAAGAGTTTAGATGCATGTTTTCCTTGTCTCATGATAGAAGGAGTGACCAGTATAGCAGGGTAATAAATCACTAATGCTTTGAGGTATATAAGCATAAGCGTTTTGAATCTGATGCGAGCAGCTACAGGAAGCCAGTGGAGAGAGGATAGCAGTGAAATGATGTGGGAAAACTTGGAAAGGTTGAAAATTATTATCATCATTTGTGTCCAGATGGCAAATTGCACCTGGAACAGGATGTTCTGGAATAACTTTGCCACCTTGAAAAGTGGAGCAAGTTGCACCCACCAGTGTTAAGTGGTGGTTCCTTATGGGCAGTTGTGCCAGGGCAACTTGCTCCAAGTGCAAGTTCTACCTGTCAAGTGCCTCTTGTAAAAGCAGCCATAGTCATAATGTCTCATTAGTGTGTCACATGACCTAAACACAGTCTGTGATGTTTCCACAGAGACTCTGGGACATCTCACCTGCAGAGCTTTATGCATTGTTTTCAGTTTATTTTACATTTTTACTTTATTTTTACTTTCCACATTTATATGCTGCATTATATGATGATTTAAGAGTGACCCAGAGCTATATTACACTACATATGTGATGAATAAACAATCATGAATCTTGATACTGAGCAGTTTTGGATGTTAGTATGGGTTTCCTCTTTGTTTCATCCATAGTGTCCTGGGTGTATTCTTACTTTTGCACCCAGAGTTCCTTAACCAAAGGATAGGCTCCGGATCCGCTGTGATCCTCACCGGGACGCAGCAGTTGCTAAAAATGAGTGACTGAATGAAAAAGTCATTTTGATTATTGGATAATAATGAAAATTTAGTTGAAAGATAAACCATACTGTTTGTAAAACTTTTAAACTAATTCCTCTCAGCAGCACACACACACACACACACACACACACACACACACACACACACACATATACACACGCACAAACACACACACACAAACACACACTCACAAACACACATACACACTAAACTACTCCACTTCTGAACCATGACACGGAGAATGTTGAACCTGAAAGGAAAATAAACAGGCTACTTCTCAGCTGCTGAGTCCCGTTCCCAAGCCCTCGCCTGAGAAAAACCTCCCGAATGTTCAGGAGGAGGTTCAATCTCACTCAAGTCCATCCTTCTCATGTTCCTGTGCCATAACATACCTTTAATCTGGGCTATTTATAGCCATTTCCTGTCTCTTCGCACTGTGTGTGTGTTTGTGTGGTAAAAGAGGCAGACAGAGAAAGAAATGTCCCAGAGGACATGCTGTAGTAGCATGGGAAAAAATGCACCTCGACTTTGTAAAGGTTTTTTGGGAAAGGGGAACAATTCCGATTCGGTCTGCCTTAAATTCCCCGAGACAAAGTTACCAAGACTCTCTTGTATCCGTATCTGACTGCTTTCATGCCATGCGGTTAGCGAACATTTCTTACAAATGTCATTCTGGTTTAAATGTTTCTCAGGCTTTTAGGAAAACGTTATAAAGTAGTGATAATACACAATCTCCATGACAACAACAACAACAACAGTGGAAATATCTGTCACCTTGACCAAAGGAGTACATCAGAAACAATCTTTTCCTGATTGCAAAAACTTAGACGTATTTAAAGGTGGTCAGCATGATGGCATAATGGTTAGCATATCTGCATCATAACAAGAAGGTCCTGGGTTCAAGTCCTGGGCGTTTCTGTGTGGAGTTTGCATGTTCTCCCAGTGCTTGCGTGGGTTTCCTCTGGGTACTCTGGTTTACCCCCACGGTCCAAAGACATGCACATTAGGCTAATTGGCTATTCCAAATCGCCCCTTAGGTGTGGATGTGAATGTAAATAGTTGTGTGTGTGTTGACCTGCGATGGTCTGATGAGCTGTTCAGGGTGTACCCTGCCTTCGCCCGGTGTCAGCTAAGAAAGGCAACAGCCTCCCTGCAACCCGAATAAAAGGATTAAGCAGTACAGCAAATGAGTGACATGATGAGAGATGACCATTTAAAGGCCAGAGATGATACCCTTTGACAGATTTTTATATTTAATTTCGGACACCAGTGGAGGACCAAAGTATGATTCCTAATCCAAAACACTCCACAGCTCTTCAGAAAGCTGCTTCCCCACCTCCCCTGACAATGTTGATTTTGAGGGTGCGCGCTGGATGGCCTGTTTGGCTTCCTCCTCCGTTTTATCTTCCTTTTGCTCTCGGTGCCTTCTATGCGATTGGTCACCGGAAAGCTCCACGCTCGGTGCAGTTAAATGCAGACTGGGATTGGTGGACATACCTCTGTACATGGGGAGGGGCAGTGAGGGAGGCCAGTTAATCAGACGGCCTAACACACGGTGATGCACTAGTGTGCCCCAAATTAAAAAAAAAAAATCTTTGAATAACTTGTGTTCACACCCAGCGCAAAGAGCCTAGAGGGAAAATTTAAGCAAGAGCTTACCTCATTATTTAACACTCTGGCATCGTCTAACATGGCTATTCAACACTATAACAACATTTATGTGTCAAAAAAAATGGAAAAAAGCACAACACCTCCCCTTTAATTGTAACATAGCCCAGAAAACCAGAAGATGTATACTAGCTTAACTATACCTGTTTATTCCAACTACCATGGTGATAAACGAGCTCATGAACTGATTTTTAATGCTTAAAGTGAGTATGCGAAAACAGTTTTAAGACATCTTGAACTTGGTCACTTCTAAATAGCTGAGTAAGATCAGCTGATGATGCCTGAATGGAAAGAAAAAAAGGAAGGAAAGAAAGAAAGAAAACCAGAACGTGTCACCCGTCCAGATGAGCTGGCGTGAGCGGGCATTCGCTTCACAGAAATCACACTAATGAATGGTAATGTCCCGTGACTGTTATTCAAACATGGGTATGGAGGAGAGAACAAACCAGGGCACAAGAGAAAAAAAAGGGGGAAAGGAACACAGGCGAAACTTGGAGAAGAGACAGATCGGGCAGAGAGAAAGAGAAAGAGACGCTCTGCCAACAGATGGTAACATCCCGTGAATGTTATTCAAACATGAGGGCAGAGTAGAAAGCGAAGCAGGAAAAGGAGTGTGAGAGTGTGAGAAAAAGACGAGCAGAGGGAAACAAGGAAAAGAAGAGAAGAGAGACAGAAAAAAAGGAGGTGTCTTTACAGACGTTGGAGCCTTGCTATGCTGCTCTTGGCCACACATTGGCCCGGTTCGGTTTGAGCCAGAGGCGTCGCGGCGCCACCTCAAAGAACGTTCCGCTCACTCGGGCGTTCTTTCGCAGCAC
Organism: Neosilurus mollespiculum; assembly: GCA_030014195.1. Taxonomy (NCBI): domain Eukaryota; kingdom Metazoa; phylum Chordata; class Actinopteri; order Siluriformes; family Plotosidae; genus Neosilurus; species Neosilurus mollespiculum. Next base: position 48,702,820 of record JAQMYF010000012.1, on the reverse strand, counting down.
ATGGCATTGATTTGTGTAAAGCCTGGCCAATTAGGAGGCCACAATCACGCGGCATGGATTCCCTCCAACCCCTGACGGAAGAAGCTCCACACACTCGACTCGCTCTCCAGAGTGTTTCCTGAGTGAGATCGTGCTTTGCTAAGGATTTGGAGCGAAGACGAACCCAATATGCTTGACGCCAGCCTTGTGATGATGGACAATTAAACATCTCTATCATGCCTGCATCTTTTCAAATATTACATTAATACACACAAAACCTCATTTAAACCTCAAACCATCATCCAGTAATGTCTTTATCTATTGTTTTTTGTTTTTGCCGTAAAAAAGAGTTTAGTTTCTCAATAAGCCGACCAGATAGAAATACTTTTGAGTCTTTACCAGATATTTGACATCACCACACAGCAATACGATGACAACAAATACACTTCCTAATACCAGAAATAGTTTCTCACACTCCCGGCCGACTTTGTAATATGCCTGAGAAGGTTATTTTGTAGTCCAGTTGTTCATTCAGCTGTCCCTGTTAGGAAAGGGTTTCATTCAGGACTCTGGGAAGTTGCTGGATGGAATGTGGGGCAGTGTCCAGTTCAGGATGCTGGTGGGTTTCAAATCCAGGAGCTTCTGCACAGCAGGTTGCTCCAGCGCACCAGATTTAGATCCATTTCAGGGAAAACAGAGCACATGCTTCAAAGGTCTGTCCATCTTCCTACAAATGTTTTTTTTTTTTTCCCCCTGGTGAGTCACACAGCCACAGAGATATGCTACATTGAGATTTCGTCCTGATGGAATGTCAGAGAAACCTGATTCAGAACCAGAAATGGAACTAATTCATATGAAGCCTGTTCATAAAGTCATTTATGTACTATATACGTGAGGAGGATCTTTCCTGGACACATTTTTATAAAATCATATAACATTCACTTTCTCACTCTCTCATTTGCCAAATCAATTAATTGCAGGGTTGCAGGGAGGCTGGAGCCTATCTCAACTGACAATGTGCGAAGGTGGAGGACACCCTGAACAGCTCACCAGACCATCTCAGGGTCAAAATCATATCAATATACCTCTGTATTCACCTTGCGATAGACGTGGCCTGTTTATGGTGTAACCCACCTCGCACCCAAAGACTGTGATGGGCTCCAAATCTCCCTCATCCTGGATGGATGGATGGATGGATGGAGTATTGAGTCTTATATGGCACCACAATTGTGGATTGCATTTCAGTTCAGCTCTGAGTCTCGTTACTGTTACTTTATACACTTGCAAGTAGTTCGAAGTGTTCTGCTAATTAAGGGCATATTTCAAATGTGGTATAAAACATTTTACTGGTATTTATGAATTTGCTAAATTTAATATTGTTTGGAAAATATAGCTTTAGTGTCATTTAATGCAAATAAATAATATAGTTTAATATAATTGGAGTGCAACAACAGCAGATTTTTAATTACTAATGAATTGCTAAATGGGCTTCTTCCTAAAATAAGGGTTAAATCGAGGGTCTGTTGACTAACACTTTAAAGCTTGTGGAAGATCTATTGCATTTGTCAGTTTGGCTGCTCTAACTTCTTCATTTTAAACTATTTCTTGTTTATGTGAGGACACTTACTTCTGAACCGTTGCTGTACGATAAATCGTAGCCACATGTCATGCTGCTTTTGATCTGTCATCAATGGGAGACGATGTAAAACCCTCATACAGCAATGCAAAGCCTTTCACAACAGGAGGATATTGTACTGAATCAGTGAAGGAGACAAATCCCAGACGGCCACTTTTACTACATCAGCCTGGTGTGGACGTTTCGCTGCAGCTCAGAGTGCCGCCGAAAGCGATCTAATAAAAATACAGTGAGACTGGGTGTGTAAGGGAAACCTCGGATCCCGTTTTTTCTCCCATCAATAAAGCTTTTAATGAGATAATTTCATTGTAATCAGGATGTGAATGAGACCAGGAACGAGCTGCTGAGGTAGAATGGGGGGGGACAGAGAATGCAGATAGAGGAAGAGACAGAGAGAGGGAGGAAATGTAACATGACGAAAGGGTCTTCCAGCAGACTGCGCGACGCCTCAGAGCCTCCTCGGACAAATATTCTGGCTGAGCTCTGTTTGCCTGGCACTTACTCGCCTTGCATGGCTGCTGATATGGCCATGCACGAGATATAAATTATGTCACCAAAAACAGGTGGAGTTGAGCTTACTTGTAGATTCACCCGAGAAGTTTAAGATTACAGGTCACATCTGAGTCATTATTGAGTCTCCTTTTCAACTTTGCTCTAATTCTATTATAAACATGGATGTACATCATAATTTAGTGGGGTTCACCAATTATTCTGTGAAACAGCTTTACGACACCCACTTTAGGAAGAAAAGTAATAAGGAGCAGTGTGTTGATATGTGCTACATGTTGCAGATCTCATTAATGTCGGTAAATGAGTACAGATTCAGAAACGTGACTGCATGTTTCATGTTTTGGGATTCATTTGTGAAAATACCCGATTTGGCATCATCTCAGGATGTAATGTCCAAAGGAAATATTTTCCGGCTGGACCGAACCTGATCGTTGAATATGTTCCTGTTTTACAGAGGCAGTTATTAAACTATATATTCCGACAAAATTGGAAACAGCCATTAGAGTATAAGAAAAGCTTAAAAAGACCTACTGTTTAAAATATTTATTTTATAATGATTATTCCACAAAGATGCTGGTATTTAAACAGCATTTTAGAAATTAGTAACAGTGGTTTTATATCCTCTTGGCGCTATTCCTCTTTTGGATTTCAGTGTCAAAACAGGAGTCGGACATGCTTCCTGGTACATTTGCCACTGTGAAATGTTTACTCTTCAAGAATAAAAAAAAAAAAACCCACAAAAAACAGTTTTGTTCCTTGTTATATAGAAAGTCATTAAAAGGACTATTGAGATTAAAACAAACATCAGCGGCAGCCATAGAGCTCGTCGATCAAATGAGTTGGGAGACCACCAACATGTGCTTCTTGGCTTCCTTCCCTGCATGTCCAGCTTTTGTGTGTGTATCCAGAGATCTAGTTATTTTTTCAAACTAAGAACCCTAGAGAAAGAAAGTAGAACATGTTTACCTGAATTAAAGAGATTAATAAGGAATACTCCCTCTTTAAAAAAATAAATAAATAAAATGAAATACCGTCCCATTTTTTTTTTTTTTGTTGTATTTTTCATAGTTATTGCAGACATCAACTACAGCTGGATTGCAGGAAAGAATAAAATGTGTCTCCTCTGACTTCTGTAAGCCATTCGAATATTAAAGGAACATAATCTTCTTGGCTTGGCCTTTCAAAACTGTGGCCTTAAACCAACACTTCTTTGTCACCCCACACCCCACCGCACCACTACCCTTTTGAGTCAGCTACTAACACAGCCCCATGGCTTTCTCGGTCTTCTTTCAGTGTGTCCCTCCTCCTTTTCTTGGCCTTGGGAGCACTTGGGATATTACTTGTGGTTCTGAAGCAAATAATCAGGAATTAAAAAATGGATTCCTCAGACCTCACGCCTAGCAACGGGCCTTTTGCCATCTGCTCAGCCCAAAGGGGCGACCATCACTGAGGAGCCTCTGTCACCTGTTCCTGCGCTCATCTTTGTCAATAAGATAGAGATCACTTCCAAATACAAAGGTATCCATGGATGTCTCCTTCGACAGGGCCTCTTTATTTCCATACAGCCTTCTGAAAGCCTGTGTTAGCTCGGATACACCTGGTAATAATTAAATACTTGTGTGAGAAGATTTAAAACCCTTCTAACATTGTTACAGCTTATGAATATTTCAGACACTTTGAGGTGTGTGAATTAACAAGCCGAATAAATAATCTTAGGCTTTACTGTTTAGTTTATATTAACAGCTTGGAAATTATTGAATTTTATTTTAAATTTTAAATTATTATAAAAGAACTGCTACTGCCATTAATGCTAGCTAAATAAATAAAGATACATTTTTTTTTAAATTACTAATTTTTTTTTTGTTGTTGTTGTCCCAATTGCCCACGTTTTTTAAAAAAGAAAATAGGAAATATTGAATATGATGGCCAGGTGTTTTAAATATTATTATTATTATTATTATTATTATTATTATTATTATTATTATTATTATTATTATCATTATTATTATCATTATTATTAATAAGTTATTATTAAGTTGCATTCCGCACACTAACTCAAAAAGTCATCACCATTTTTGTGTGGATGTGTTGACTGGGTAACCTCACACGTGATTTTCTTTGCGGTCTGCTATCCAATATGAAGGCCGTGGGCTGAGAGGTTTTGACCACATTGTGGGGTTTTAACTATTATTATTATTATTATTATTATTTTTACAAATTACTCACTCACTTACTCACTCCAAACCACTTAATCCTGCTGGAGCCTATCTCAGCCGACACTGAGCAAAGGCAGAGTACACCCTGAAACGCTCTCCAGACCATCACAGGGCCAACACACACAATCATTCACACTCACTGTCGCACGTAGGGGAAATTTGAAATAGCCAGTTAGCCTCATGTGCATGCCTTTGGACTATAGGAGGAAACCGGAGTACCCGGAAAAAATGCTCAAAAAAAGCATGGAGAGAACATGCAGACTCCACACAGAAATGCCCTCACCTCACTTTCTCCTGGTGCTACCCTAAGTCCACTATACACCTCGGCTAACTGATAGAGCTCGACCCGCTTCTTCATTCTACGTGTTTTCATTGATGTTCCCAGATCACTTAAGCCACTGTATGAATCACTAACTCTCCAAAAGTTCATTTTAAAAGTGGCTTCCTATACAGTATGTAGATCATAGAAACCACCGTTCACCTATTTTGTACTTAGAGGAAATGAGATTCGCTTAGCTAGTTCACAACAGTGTTTTCTCTGCTACATATAGTTTCATTTCAGTAAACAGTTCCGAAATAACGTACTCATGCAAAACATGCTTCATGCAGTGCAAACTGCACTCTACTATATCATACTCTGCCTCATACTCTCTAGTCCATATGTGTTAATAAGAAAAAATCGGTAATGCATTCTCACACCTAGGGGCAATCTGGAACAGCCAATTAGCCTAATGTTTATGTGTCTGGTCTGTGTGAGGAAACCAGAGTACCCAGAGGAACCCCACGCAAGCATGGGACTACAGTGACTCGAACCCAGGACTTTCTTGGCGAGAGGTGGACATGCTATCCACTACATCACCATGCTGTTCATTATTGTTATTATATTATGTTATGTACTCATTACACATTAGAGTACCGTAGATACAGTACAGTGTGTATGAGCTTTTTACATCACAGATTAAACACAGTATGCCGATTTAAATGAATTACCACTTTGGTCTATATGTTTGCAGGTGAGCTGAAATAATATTCTTCATTCATCTGGACACAGATAGTGACCATGTGCTTCTTTCTTGCTTTATGGTTTGGAAGTCTTTTGTGGCATTGAAGCCTAAGGGTTTGAAACATTGGCCAGCAAAGTATTAAAGCTTCCAAAATTTACAACTGCAAGAAAGGGGGCAGAAACATGAATAAAAGCCCCACATTGTCCACAGCCCAGGTTCTGAGATTAATCATTGACCCCTTCCTGGTAGGACATGGAGACAATGGGAGGAGAAGTAGGCCAGGCTGTGTCTTTATAGCCGACAAAGGCCATCTCAGACAGCATTAAGCCATAGGGGGTGTCGTTCACCTGGGGGGATGAACAGCTGCGGATCCCCCCCCCCCCTTTACGGCACCAAATCCAATCTGAAATGTAGACGGGCATCTGAAACCTTTTCCATTAACCCAGTGACTGTAGGTGCACAGCTTGTGTGAATCCTTGACTCTGGGACTCTCTGCTCATATTACAGTAATCCATATGTCCTCTTGTGGTGTCGCGTAAATGCAAAGACACAAGCGAGTAAAAACCTGAGTACATGGATGACACTTTCATGCTGATCATTCACAAACGGGATCAGAAATGTTGTGAATAATGGTAGGGTAGTGATTTTACCACCGGGGGCACTAATATGACAAATCTTAATACATCTATAGATCAAGTCATAAAAAGAAGAGTATAAACCAAGAAAAACAAAACAAA
>JAQMYF010000012.1:48684191-48696638 GCA_030014195.1 Neosilurus mollespiculum | reverse complement strand
TCCCTCCCTCCTTCGTTTCTTTCCTCCTTCCCTTCATCCTCTCTGCCTCCCTCCGTTCTTCCCTCCTTCCCTCCTCCCTCCCTCCATCCTCTCTGCCTCCCTCCATTCTTCTTCCCTCCATCCTTCCTTCATCCCTCCCCTCCTTTCTTCCTTCCTCTTTCCTTCCTTCCTCTTCTCCTTAACACTCCCTCCCTGTCCTTCCTACCTCCCTCCTTCCTCCTTCCCTCCTTCCCCTTCCTCCTTTCTTTCATTTTCCTTTCCTCCCTCCTTCTTTCCTTTATTCCTTTCCTCCTTCATCCCTCCCACCCTCCCTCTGTCCTTCCTTACTTCTTCCTTCCTCCTTTCATCTCTCCTTCCTTCCTCCCTCCCTTCCTCTGTCCTTCCTTACTCCCTTCTTCCTTGCCTCCCCTTTTCTTCCTTCCATCCTTCCTTCCCTCCCTCCTTCCTTCCTTGTCTCCTTCCTTCCTTCCTCCCTCCATTCTTCTATCCTCCCTCCCTCCTACCTACCTTTCCTCCTTCCTGCATTCCTCTATCCCTCCCTCTGTTTGTCCCTCCGTCCTCCCAACTGCCGGACCCCCTCCCTCCGTCCCTCCGTCCCTCCTGTCTTTCTTTCTTTCTTTGTTTTTTTCAGAAATTGTTAATCAATTGAGTAAACTTTGACCTGGCGAATTCCAAACCATAGAAAGCAAGACCTAATAAGATTGTGTCGTTTTCATCAAATGATTCTATTTACTTAAATGATAAGTAAATAAATAAAAAAATAAACAATCAAATAGATAAATAAAGACTTTGCTGATGTATTAGTATCAGGCCTGAACACTGTGAGTGCTGTTGACATTTTCTTCTTTATAAACATGAACACATATTCCCATGCCAGCGCTTGTTAGCTAGCTGACCCAGACATGACCCGTCGAGAGAATCACGTATAAGCCGTTATACTCGTCAAGCTTTGATTAAAGTACATTTTGAAGCTTTTTCGTATGTGATAAGCCGTGTGAAACATTTTCCAGCTCTGAACAGGATAAAATCCTCTCGTTCACAGCCAAGCTCCGTTTAGGCCAGGCTCCTATAATCTGGCTGAAATAACTCTTTTCTCCAGCTTTGCTTTTATCTCCGTGTTCCTACAAGCCTGCATGAATAAAGAAGTCATTATCTGAGGGACCACAATGGCTCCAGACGTCCGCCTTCAAGATGTTCTATCCGTGATATATTGATCAATCTGTAGAGACTAATCGTGTGCTAATGAATAGAGCATCGGGAAGCTAATGTGTCTGCCTGCGAGGAGTGCAAATGAAGTGTTCGGTGACGGCCCGGGTCAAAACCCGGCGAATAATAATTAGCAAGGACGATGATAAAAGTCAAGAAGCGTTGCTGTGTTACTCTTTCTCTCTGACGGCTATCGACCGACTGCGAAATCAGTTCAGTTCTATAATAAGCTGCAGAGTATTTCCCCCTCACTTGAAAATATCTGATATAAAACTAAAATAAGATTATATATATTGTACTGCTTATTGTTTTTTTATACTTCCATATTTAATATAAATTAGGGTTTAAAAAGGGGGTGGGGAATGAATTACTATGAATAAGTGGTATCAGAGGTGAGTGTGTGATTATTAAAGGTGAGTGTGATAATTGGAGGTGAGTGTGTGATTATTGGAGGTGAGTGTGTGATTATTAGAGGTGAGTGTGTGATCATTGGAGGTGAGTGTGTGATTATTGGATGTGAGTGTGTGATTATTGGAGGTGAATGTGTAATTATTGGAGGTGAGTGTGTGATTATTGGAGGTGAGTGTGTGATTATTAGAAATGAGTGTGTGATTATTGGAGGTGAGTGTGATTATTAGAGGTGAGTGTGTGATTATTGGAGGTGAGTGTATGATTATTAGAGGTGAGTGTGTGATTATTGGAGGTGAGTGTGTGTGAATATTGGAGGTGAGTGTGTGATTATTAGAAGTGAGTGTGTGATTATTGGAGGTGAGTGTGTGATTATTGGAGGCGAGTGTGTGATTATTGGAGGTGAGTGTGTGATTCGAGGTGAGTGTGTGATTATTGGAGGTGAGTGTGTGATTATTAGAGGTGAGTGTGTGATTATTGGAGGTACGTGTGAGTGCAGTGGTGGCTTAGTGGTTAAGGTGATGGGTTATTGATCCAAAGGTCAGCGGTTCAATCCCCACTATCACCACTGTTGGGCCCTTGAGCAAGGCCCTTAACCCTTAATTGCTCAGTTGTATAAAAATGATAATTGTAAGTCAAGAGCCAAATGCTGGAAATGTAAATGCATGTCTTTGGACTGTGGGAGGAAACCAGTGTACCCAGAGGAAACCCATGCAAGCACAGGAATAACTCCATATGGCAAAGGAGCCCAGGACTTGAACCCAGGACCTTCTTGCTGTGAGGCGGACGTGCAAACCACTACGCCAAGACAGACACATCTGTGGTTAAACGCTTATTGTAATTACTTAACAGTTATATAAATACTTATATATAGGTTTATACACTCTAAACACATGACTAAAGCCTGAGGCACTGTTTTCCAGCATCTGTGCTGAAGAGAACATCTCTTTCCACGGTTATCCATTTAAAAACCACTCTACGTAGTCATGTGGTTGGCAAAATGGAAGAGTTTAAAAGTCTCGAATACCTCTAACACAACTAATTTAGGTAGAACTGAGAGATAGCTTAGCAGCCCTTTGATACATCAAATCAAAAAGAACTTTGGGTAAAGATGTGACAAGAGCCATATTGAACCCAGATGGGAGGCTGCCTCTAGTTAAAGATCTGCTCATCAGTGGAATCGGAGCAGTGCCTTTCATCTGGACTGAACTCAGGAATGTGTTCATTTAATCTACAATCAACTCTGCAGTTCTGTGGGTGGGCAAGATGAACAATATGGGAACGTGACAAGCACCCATATGAGGATGTGGAGACTTCATCAAAAGAAAAAAGACATGTTGAGCAGGAAGGAGATGAAGCAGGGCTCAGACGCAGACAACAGGACAGCGTGATTGGTTCGGCTTCGTCTCTAAAATGCTGGAATGAGAGCTGGTCACGTCATGGGCATGTATTGCATTGCTATGACAACAAGCTGAGCAACTGAAGTTATCTTCATGAACACTCAAAAAAGCATGAACATGGTCCGTTATAATACGTAGATGTATTATTAAGGGGAAAAAATGAAATTAATATGACATGAAATTAAATATGGGCGGCACGGTGGCACAGTGGTTAGCACGTTCGCCTCAAAGCAAGAAGGTCTCAGGTTCGATTCCCGGGCTCAGGTGTTTGCATGTTCTCCCCATGCTTGAGTGGGTTTCCTCCAGGTAGTCTGGTCTCCTCCCACAGTCCAAAAACCTGCACAGTAAACTGAATGGCTGTTCCAAATCGCTCCTAGGTGTGAAAGTGGGTGTGATCGGTTGTGTGTGTGTGTGTGTGTGTGTGTGTGTGTGTGTTTGCCCTGTGGTGGCCTGGCAAACTGTTCAGGGTGTACCCTGCCTTCACCCAGTGTGGGCTGAGATGGGCACCAGCCTCCATGTGACCCTAATTAGGATTAAGTGGATTAGAAATGAATGAATGAATGAAATTAAATGTTGCTGTGAATCATTGGGGTGACACGGAAGCGGAGTGGTTAGCATGTCCGCCTCATAGCCAGAAGGTCCTGGGTTCGAGTTCCGGGCTCAGACGTTTCTGTGCGGAGTGTGCATGTTCTCCCAGTGCTCGCATAGGTTTCCTCCAGGTACTGGGGTTTCCTCCCACAGTCCAAAGACGTGCACATCAGGCTAATTGTCTGTTCCATATTGTGTGTGAGTGTGAATGGTTGTGTGCATTGTTGTGCAATGGTCTGGCGAGATGTTTAGGGTGTACCCCGCCTTTGCCCAGTGTTGGCTGAGATTGTGAATAAGTGTGAATCAGTGATCTAAGGAGACATTTTACTGGCAACTGTAGCTCTCACGGACTCACTAACGGACTTCTTCCGTTAGACCATTCCAGTCAGACAGGATGTTTTGTATGCTCCACTCTGTTATCCCTAATCTTCCCGTCTTTTCTCACAATGCCTTGTATTTTGTTTCCCATTAAGACTCTAACTCCTAATTTTGCATGACATGTTGGTGTCCTACAACATCCTACAAGATTTTTTTTTCCCCAAAGCCTTAGAGAGTGTTATTTCATTCTACACTATACAAATATGCTTTCTACTCTCCTCGTAAAATCCACCATATCTTGATATTACTTTTAACCTCTGCATTAGGACACACCCACATCTGATTAGGTAATGATTTGGCTCTCAAGCCAACTATGTGGGCTGATCCTTAAAGAGGTTTGCTGGTTCCTGGCTCCAGCACCAGCATCTGATCTTCAGCCCACGTTAAACATCTCTTAGTCAGATTTTAACAAGGAAGGTTGAGGAAATATAATACACAAAGGAGCCAGTCAAAGGATTTCTTGATTAAGGATGATATTATTGTGGGGGGATGGGGGGGGGGGTAGAGATTCCGCTTACCTCTTAGTAAAACGCAGCTCAAAGTGCAACTCGATCTTAACATGGTGCTTAAAGTATCAGTTCAGTGAAAACTTAACTGCTGACTCTACTCAGTAGGAAATAAAGCGTCAGCTTCAGACATTTGGCTTCTTGATTTAACCTGTGACGGCTTGGCAGCAATTAGCAAAATGAAGCCTAGTAAATATGTGCTAGGCAAGCCGCAGCCCAATAAAATAAGATTACAAACTTTTACAGTGTTGAACATGTGAGGGTACTCACACATCCAGTGTTTGTAAAAAGTCCGGTAAATGATGTTGAGTGTAAGAATGAGAACAAAAGCTTCAGTTATTTAGTAAAATTAGATGGAGATACGTTTATATATAGCGACTTAAGATGATTGGAGCGGCACAGTGGCATAGTGGCAAAGCACTTCCGCAGGTAGTTGATCCTGGATTCGGCAAGAGCCTTTCCGTGTGAAGTTTGCATGTTCTCTCTGTGCTTCTAACATCGTAGCACTTGTAAGCAAAGCTAAAAGCACAACGGTCACCCAACCAGTCTATGTTGTTATTAAAATGTGAAAATATGGACCATAGAAATCTCATTTTAGTCTGCTTTTTCATTCTCTTTCCGTAAAGTACTTAAACTTTGTAAGGGGTTTAATAAGATGCCGTTACACAGCTTCTAGCCTCTGTACCTGCTGCACTTCACCTGGATCTGTCCTAAATAAACAACAACAAATAATAATAACAGGCTGCACGGTGGTGTAGTGGTTAGCATGTCCGCCTAACAGCAAGAAGGTCCTGGGGTTCAGAGCGTTTCTTGTGAGGAGTCTGCATGTTTTCCCTGTGCTTGTGTGGGTTCCCTCCGGTTTCCTCCCACAGACCAAAAACATGCACAGTAGGCTAATAGGCTGTTCCAAATTGTGAGTGTGAGTGTGAGTGTGAATGGTTGTATGTATATTGGCCTGGCGAGCTGTCCAGGGTGTACCTTGCCTAATTAGGATTAAGCGGCTTAGAAAATGAAAGAATGAATCAATAATAATAATAATAATAATAATAATAATAATAATAATAATAATAATAATAATACAACTTAAAAATCTTGTTTTAATTTATTATTCATTATATTTCTATATAGAACTACCATAACTCTAAAAATGGTTTAAAAAGATGCCATTAAGCATAATGCTAAGGTTTTCTACCTGCCAGCACTGGGACCTCATCTGCACCGTCAATGTTTCATTTTTTTTTTTTTTTTAATTATTAAATAAACCATAAAATTCACATTTTAGTATGCTTGATTTTGCTTAGCTGCCCATGTAGTATTTACTAAAATGATTATGCACCTCGGGCTCAGTATATGTCACAAAAACGATTCTTCTGCTACATCCATCTCACCATTGTTACTTATGCTATGCTGGTATTCATTGAATGGCATCTCATTCAGTCTTTATTCAAACCCCATGTTCAGTGTTCTTGAGGTTCTTGAAGGTTCTGGATCCATCACAGCCATGACCAGGATAAAATGCTACCTGATGGTGAATAATGGTTTTAGTCTTTTTGTCCAGTAAGGTCTTATCATGTGAAAGAAAGCACACTTGACTGTGAGCTTTGCGTTTAGTGTGCAGTGTTATTGGAGTGGAATGTAACACTATGATTCCTTAAATATGAAAGAAACAAGGCGATTAAAAGTTACATTTCCAGTGCCGAACCAAAAGAAGAGGATATAGTGTGTGTAATGTTAATAGATGAAAGGCATTCCAGACCCTGAGCATGCATAAGACTAATCAGGACACAGCTAGAATTTAGATTAAATTGAATACAGTACAGTCTGATAACAAATGGAACAATGATGTCTTCATTTGCTTTAGTTCCCTCAGTCAGTCTCTTATAATCACCAGTAATAAGAGATTCATCAGGGCACATTTCTAAAGCCATTACTGTCTGGAGGATCCTGGTGCAAAGAGGAAAACTGGTACAAGGAGATCTGTTTAGATGTGCATGGAAGTCTGTAAGACCTCAATAAAGACCAGAAACAGGAGGCAAATTGACCCCTCAGGCAACAGAATGCTGGACTATGGTGAGACAAAGACTGCATTTCTTTGCACCGAAAACAACTTACCGTTATGCGCCAAGGGGAATTTTCCAACTGAAGATAATAACAAATTACATCTTTTTATTTAAGCACGTGGACTTATCTCAACTCAGTCCCAACTTAGTTTAGAACTGCATCATCCATCATTTCTGTGATATCTCAGTTTATACTGTAGTTTAAGCTAAATCTGAAAGTTTTCAGTGTTGATAAAGCCGCCTCTGTTCGTGGAGCGTGAGGCGACATGTAATTGTGCCGAGGAATGTATGACAGACTGCCATCCACAAAGAGCTCATCTAACGGGTGACAGTGCAGCACGTATTTATAGAATACTGTCCTCACAATGAGAATTCATCTGCCCACGAGTTGCTACGACACAAAATGTGAGCTCGGCTTTGTTCCGAACTGCGGAACATCGACAAACTGACGCATCTTTGGAAACGTGGCAGGATCAAGTTGACTTGAAATGGCAGGTTTAGTGCAGTGTATAAGGAACGCAAGTGGGGAAACGACACTCTAACACACTTTTGTCCTTTTGCTCGTTCAGCTCCTCAGTTCTGAGCTCAGGTGGCACAGTGGTGTAGTGGTTAACACTTCCGCCTCACAGCAAGAAGGTCCTGGGTTCGGGTCCCGGGCTTTACATGTTCTCCCCGTGCTTGTGTGGGCTTCCGCCAGGTACTCCGGTTTCCTCCCACAGTCCGAAGACATGCGCATTAGGCTTATCGGCTGCCTAGGCGTGAGGGTGAGTGTGAATGGTGGTGTGTTGCCCTGCAATGGACTGGCCAGCTCTTCAGGATGTACCCCACCTTCACCCTGAGATAGGCACCAGCCTAGGATTGTGCAGCTCAGCAAATGAATCAGAAACGTTAGAAACAGTGTACATTAAACTGCAAAACAAATCAACTCTAACTATAATTAAAGCAAGTGTAGTGCATTTCAACAGTCATTAATTTATTCCTATCTACAATTTTTCACATCGTTGCCTTCATCATGCATGTACCCGTTCTTTTTTTTTTTTTTTTTTTTTTTTTTACAGAATTAAGAGTGAATTGTGCATATTGTAGTAAACTGTTCTGCCATCAACATTACAAAGTTGCTCCTTACACCAAAGCCGACCAGTGAAGGAGACAGGAACATCATCATGAGCAGCAGGTGATGAGGAATGGTACTCCCACATTTATAGAGAAGGAAAACCATGCCATATATTGTAATCAGTTAATCATTGCTCGTTGTCGCTATTTCATCGTGTCTTGGGGAGAGGGTAAGAAGGACGAATGCATCCCTTCAGGCAAGTGAAACCAGGCTCCAACACAAAGACTTTCCACCAGACGCAGTGAGAAACACATGAAGCACCACATTGTGCGATCGCCACAATGGACACTCTGTCACCATCCTCACCATCCGCTAATTTTATTTGCCTGCGAGGTAGCGTAGAAATTCCCCAAGAATTCCTCTCCAATGTGTATGTGCGTGCGTGTGTGTGTGTGTGTGTGTGTGTGTGTGTGTGTGTGTGTGTGTTGGAGGGACTGAATGCACAAGCATAGACCTTTACTTTGTGTAACTTTCTGACCAATGAGGTGTTTACATGTACATCACGGAATTTAGCTGAATAAGTGACCTGAGTGGAAATCATTCAACTGATATTTTAAATAAGTATTCGTAACACTAAAGCCATCCATCTATCCATTATCTATACCACTTATCCGTCAGGGTCACGGGGAAGCTGGCTCCAATCCCAGCTACCTTTAGGCAAGAGATGGGGTACACCCTGAACAGGTTGCCAGTGTACTGCAGGGCTACCAGCAAACACAAACATCCATTCACACTCACCTTCACACCTATTAGCAATTCACAGTAGTCAGATGACTTCATGTGCATGACTTTGGACTGTAGGAGGAAACTGGAGGCAGCCGTGGACTATTGATTAGAGAAGTGGGTTTGGGGCTGAAAGGTTCCTGGTTCAGTTCCCGGACCAGCAAGAAAAATGACCTCCTCCTTCCCCTTCCTCCACCTTCACAGCTGAAGTGCCCTTGAGCAAGGCACCTTACCCCCAACTGCTCTCTAGGCGCAGTGCTGTGGCTGCTCACTGTCTACGTGTGTGTGTGTGTGTGTGTGTGTGCTCACTCTGAATGGGTTAATTACAAAGCCAAATTCCCCTTGTGGGATTTATTCAGCATATCATAATTAAAATAAAAATAAGAATCAGGAGTACCCTGAGGAAACCCATACAAAGACGTTGCGAACATACAACCTCCACACAGAAAGCCCGTCAACTGAGATTCAAACCCAGAACCTCTTTGCTGTGACGGGACAGTGAATTTAATTATAAAATACATTTTAAAAATAAAATCTATGCTAATGTTTATACTCAGCCTTTCAGTATAACCTTATAAAATACCAAAAGAAAAAAGTTTCTTCCAGCACAAGGATTTCATTTGAGCTCTTAATCTTTGGCATCAGCCAGCTCACAGTAACTTTAAAGTGCTGCCATGTCTGCAAAAACCTAATCTTATTCCCAAGAGGTCTAACTTAGTTTAGAACTTTATGATTTATAATCATAATCCAAAATATGTGTATGTATATAGTACCATGAGAGTGCTTGACAAAATTTTGGACTGTTTGAAAAGCCCATGAAATATTTACCCAGCAAATTAAGTACAAGTGCTCAAGTTTTACCAAAACATGAGAATTCATATTTAATTTTGGCATTAATTCTGTTTTATTTGCTTATCCAGTACTCTGTAGAGGTTTCATTCATGTGCATAGAAATGCTCTAGAGCAAAGATGGCTTTTATTTACACAGAGATAATTGAATTAAATATTTCTGCATAAGGGCGTCACGGTAGCACAGTGGTTTGCATGTCCGCCTCACAGCAACAGGTCCTGGGTTCGATCGCCCGGGCTCGGGGCGTTTCTGTGTGGAGTTTGCATGTTCTCCCTTTGCTTGCGTGGGTTTCCTCCGGGTACTCTGGTTTCCTCCCACTGTCCAAAAACATGCACAGTAGGCTAATTCGCTGTTCCAAATTGCCCCTTGGTGTGAGAGTGAGTGTGAATGGTTTTGTGTGTGGGTGGGTGTGTGTGTTGCCCCTGCAATGGCCTGGCGAGCTGTCCAGGGTGGACCCCGCCCTCACCCAGAGTTGGCTGATGAGCACCAGCCTCCCTGCAACCCTAATTAGAATTAAAAGTCTTAGAAAATAAATGCATGAAAGAATGAATGTCTACATAAAGGATGGAACGGTGGCGTAGTGATTAGCATGTTCACCTCACAGCAAGAAAGTCCTGGGTTCGAGTCCCGGGCTCAGCAAAGGCATTTCTGTGTGGAGTTCTCCACCGTGCTTGCGCGGGTCTCCTCCCACAGTCCAAAGACATGCACATTAGGCTAATTGGCTGTTCCAAATTGTCCCTAGGTGTGAGTGTGTATAGTTGTGTGTGTTGCCCTATCATGGTCTGGCAATCTGTCCTTCACACAGTGTTGGCTGAGATGAGTTCCAGCCTCCCGGTGACCCTAATAAGGATCAAGCGGTTCGGCAAATGTGTGAAAGTGTTTCTACATTTAAAAAATTCTATAAAGTACAGTCAATAGTGATACATGAAACAAAAACCATAAGTCCAAAGTCTTAGGTAGTTGAGCTGTAAGTTGTACTGAGCATCTTACAGAATCAATCAGAGTTCTCCTGGTGATTTCGACGGTCACACTTGCTTCCTTTTTTGCATGCAGAACGCAGCAGCCTCGGTTATGTTTTTGCCTGAGAATGTGTTCATTATTACCACACAAACATTTTTCTCACTCATTTACCAAACCTTTTAATCCCATTAGGGTCGTGGGGAGGCTGGAGCCTATCTCAGCATTGCAGAGCAACACACTAACAAGCATTCACACTCACACCTAGGGGCAATTTGAAACAGACAGTTAGCTTAATGTGCATGTCTTGGGACTGTAGAAGGAAACAGGAGTACCCGGAGGAAACCCACGCAAGCACAGGCAGAACATGCAAACTCCCCACAGAAACACCCGAGCACAGGAATCGAACCCAGGATGTTCTTGCTGTGGAAGATAATAAACCAGTAAAAATACATAGTGGGTGATGGGAGTTTAGATGGAATACTCAAAAACATAGCACAGGAATCGAACCCAGCCCTTCTTGCAGTGAGGCGGACGCGCTAACCATTACACCACCGTGCCGCCCTTTATTTATTCATTCATTTTCTGAACCGCTTAAGCCTAATTAGGGTCACGGGGAGGCTATGTGAGACCTGGACAGCTCGCCAGGCCATTGCAGGGCACCCGAGGACTAATGTTTGAAAATGTAAAATGATTTTATGAAGTCATAAAATAAAAATCTATAGCAAACTTTATACTGTAAACTATGATGCCTAGACTTTTGCCTTCAAAAACAATGCCTCACAATAAAGAAATACTTTCTTCATGCCACCTAATCTCCGAGAATTTATTTCTAATAGTGGATGTAGACATTGATTTTCTTCATCAAGTCTCATTGGAGATGTTTGCAATGCGCATTTCACTCTGAAGATGAATACAGCCTCACACAACAGCGCATTGTGTTGCGGAAACTATGCTGTAATAGGATTTCAGGCATCTCTCTCTCTCCTGTGAATAAACCATAAACATGGTGCAAAGGGACGGAAAGGAAAAGACATTATGTACACCCTTTAGCACTGATTTTTTTTTTCTCTGTATTGTTCATAAATAGTAAAATATTGGTCACACATGCTTTTAAATAGGGTCTGTCTCTCTGTTTAGACAAAGCACATAACTCAGAAAAAGTACCTGTCAGTTGAGAATAATTCCTATGTGATTAGTTTCGAGCATGAAATATATATTTTTCCCCAAATATGAAATGATTCTTCGTCCTGTTTTGGATAATTACTCGGACAGACTCAGCATTGACTCCATACCTGCTGCCTATGAGAGGAGATCTGTGAAGCTCGTCTCTTGATGCTTTATCTTACACAGACGTTTTCTGGACGTCAGTCTGGTGATCTGCAGGAACAAAGATGCCCTTGTTTGTGGTATGCTGAGAACCAGAATGATGTAAGCCAGGGTTATCATTAATACTTATTCTAATTAGCCTCATGCCTCCAGGGCATGTCCTGTACTGTACACTAAGCACACTTCTCTTTTCATTGAAATTCATTAAATGCCTACGTCACATTGGCTCTTAGGGTGACTTCAGCTGGACTTATGGCCTTGGCTACATCTAACAAGGAGTCAGTTCTTAATCCCCTGCAAAATAACCGAAACGACACCTTTATGAGAGCTTAGAACTTATTTAGGCACAGGATTTTCGAGTCAAGAGAAAACATATTCTGGGAATGTGGAAATCCTGTAACAGGAATGCAGTAGTAATTCATATGGCCATGTCATACACCAGGCAGCATGGTGTCATAGTGGTCAGCACATCCACTTCTCAGCAAAAGGGCGGAGTCCTGGGCTTGGCCTGGGTGTTTCTGAGTGGAGTTTTCCTCTTGTTCCTGTGCTTTGCCCGGGTTTCATATGGGTACTCAAATTTCCTCCCACAGTCCAAAGACATGCACATTAGTCTAATTGGCTGTTCCAAATTGCCCCTTGGTCTGGATGTGAATAGTTGAGTGTTTGTTATTTTGTGGTGGACTTCTGAGGTGTTCTGGGTGTACTTAACCTTTTCCCACAGTCGGATGAGATCCCTGCGACCGTAGTACAGTTTAACGTATTGGCAATCAATCAATCAACCAATCGATCAATCAATCAATAAATAAATAGATAGATAGATAGATAGATAGATAGATAGATAGTTAGATAGATAGATAGATAGATAAATAAATAAATATACATCATATATATACACACACACACACACACACACACACACACATATATA
>JAQMYF010000012.1:48670659-48684091 GCA_030014195.1 Neosilurus mollespiculum | reverse complement strand
GTGACTATAGCTTGAATCAAAACAACTGACACTCACAGTTTGTCAGGATTACTTGGAGCAGACTGCGTTATCATTATCCGGCTTTAAAATGGAAAAATTATCCATAAAATAATTCACCGGAAAATAAAAATCCCAAATCTTGCATCTTTTGTTGCTGTAAATCAGAAATAAATGGTTCACAATGTTTTAGTAATGTTGTTGATACCCTGATGATGTTAAAAAGCACACAGAGTAAATATGTCTAGGCTTTAAGTTTAATCTTTCTAGTAAATCACTACCTTCCTGCAAATATTATACGTGTTCCAAATTGCCCCTAGGTGTGAGTGTGAATGGTTGTGTGTGTGAGTTTATCCTGCAGTGGTCTGTTCAGGGTGTACCCCGCCTTCGCCCAGAGTTGGCTGAGATGGGCACCAGCCTCCCTGCGACCCTAATTAGGATGAAACGGCTTAGAAAATGAGTGAATGAACAATCGTTCCTGTCATTAATGATTTTAATAAGGATTAAGCATCTTGCTACCATCTCAACACGTCTTGTGCCCTAAATCTTTTACATTAGGAAATAGTCCTTATTCTGTTCATAAGGTTTTGATGGAAAATGTTGCTTAATGTCTCTGCGAGTATATATCGCTGTGGGTTTTCTAGTTTCCCTACATGTCTCATGATATAATTCTGTCAAACCGCTACTCCATGGCAATAGAAAATATTTCTTTTTTCCCCCTTGAAGAACAAGAATAAGATGACCCCACTCATAACTTTTAAGGCCAAGTTCGCTTTCCCGGTTTCCATTAGCTAAAGGTGGAACTGCTCACAGCTGTGGCCAGCCCTCTTACCTCATGCCACAAGGCGTCCCAAGAGAAAGACGCCAATGATGAAACTCTATGAGGGTGAGGCTTCACTGCAGAAAGCTCGTCTCACTGCCAGGGTACAAAACCCGCAGGTTGGGAATGCGCCAGTGCACGGGGCCTGACGGAGAAAAGAAACTGCTACAAGAATTAAGGGGGAGGCAGCGGTAAGTCCATCATTCAGAACGGTGAAACTGTTTAAAAATCCACATTTGGCAAATCCACCATTCTTGAATAATCTGTGGCGAATTAAGCATACTTTGAGGATCCAAAGACATTCTTTCATTTTATTTACAATAAAGACACTGAGTTGTAATGACTTATGGAATTTATGCTGGTGAGATGGCATCACACACCAGCACTTCACATGGATGCTAATTGAAACTAGAGAGTTGAAGATTGGGAAAGGACCACATGATGTTTATCCAATTTTCAACTTTGGTGATCATGTTCCTAATATAGCCTCAGATACCCCTGTTCCACCTACACATACAAGGGACGAGTTTTAGACTTGTGCTAGTGCTGGTTCAGTTTCTTCCCACAGTCAAAAGACATGCACATTAGGCTAATTGGCTGTTCCAAACTGCTCTTAGGTGTGAGTGCAAATGGTTGTGTGTGTTGCTCTGCGATGGTCTGGTGAGCTGTTCAGGGTGTTCCAAAGTCGGCTGAGTGCTGAGTCAGTATTGGATCAACTTGTAAACCATCTAAGAACCAGTTTGCTTTTCTACAGCCTAGAGAACCACCATAAAAAATTAAGTCCCCCAGATCATTAAGTCGTTGGATTCTTCAGGATACGTTTCTGCTTTCCCAACTATGGTAGCAAACCAGCAACTCAGCCATGCAACTCAGCCAAGCAGAGCAATAACAGGGATCGACTACATCATTCTTCTTCCTTTTTGAAGGAGGTAGACAAGACATTACAGTAGCTCTGATTTTTTTGTTGGTATTGTTGGTTGTGATAATCTTGGTTCCACACCAGCACACTGATTTTCCTGGTTAAGAGCCGGTTCTTTGATTGCTGTACTCTAAAGAACTGGTTCGACATTAAGCACTGGCCCTCAGACTGCCTTGGGAAAAAAGAGTTAGGTTCTTGTTGCTGGTTACCAGAAATGGAACCCAGTCTGGCTCTTCTGCTGTTTTAGGTTTGAAGTTTTCAAGTGCTCTGAGATGTTTTTCTTTGGTTTACCTGGCTTTAAGATCTCAAAATGGAGCCGTTGAAAGCCATCACAGCTCGAAAAACCTAAAAATTTTACTGCTGATGGTCAGAATACCTTCAATTCATATAACTTTACCAATAATTTCACTGATATTTGTAATTAATTGAATTTTTTTTTAAAAAGCTGTGCATAGCTAAAATTTGGCAATAAAGGTTTTAAAATGTAATGCCCATCTTAGATGTAATTATTTCCATGTTCTCCATCGTTTCATGCTATTAGAGTATAATTTTCAACAGTAATGTGGTCTCACCAAGATGGCACCAGTCTGGCTTCAGGTTTTGCCACAAACAATAAGATATATGATTCATTTTTTTTTAGATCAGTGGTCCACACAGGTGGAAGTTGTGGCTCCTGCTTGTTGGGAGTGAACGGCTGGACCCACACTGGCCCTTTGCGAATAAGACTGAACATCCATGTCTTATATGCTTTGTTCCTTGTTTCCCAAGTTAATGTCTAGTATTCTCCAGCTTTGGCAGTTGGCCTCTAAATCCTTCACTGACATGACATTTTTATGAATGAAGGCCATGTTCATTTTGGAAAGATACTAGTAAAAACAACCTAGCTCTTGCATCTGACCTCTGGTTATAATACCGTTGTACTTCTTTTTTTTTTTTTTTTTTTGCTGGGTCCAGCTATGATGTCATTCGTACACAATCCAGTGTACTGTATATGCTCTCACTCAATATCACATTTATTAGCTATGTAGTAATTGGCAGTGTGGCGTTCTGAAAAAAGCTTCTCACTTGGGTTGAAGAGGGCTGATCCATGAACACTTGTTTTCTATGAGTACCTGTGAGAGCCCGAGAGTTCGGCCAGGGACTGCAGCCCATAAAGCTGTCAGTACTCATGTAGGCCAGGTCACCTTTGCCACAATTTAAGTCAGAAAATTTCCTCTGTCTCACTCAGCTGCTTACTCACCAGGCCCTGAAAACACCAACACTTTAATATTTGGCAGGAGCATGAAATGAAATATACTACACATGGAGTAATTTATTATCCTACCTGTCATTTACAAAGATTTGACAAACCTGTTTGTTTGTAAATGGCTGCCATGTTTGGCCTCATGGTCAACCAACTGAACTTCCAGGACCCATCGGCAGGTCAACACTTTTCTTCACTGCTCACTCTACACTCTTTTACTTTAATAATTTAGGACTACAATACTAGACTTCATGGTAAACTATAGTGAACTTTCTGTAACATGGCTGTATTTTTTCTGGTTTCACTCATATAAAGATGGGTTTCCCTTTTGAGTCTAGTTCCTCACAAGGATTCCTCCTCATGTCATCTGAGGGAGTTTTTCCTTACCATCGGCGCCACGGGCTTGCTCATTGGGGACATGTAGGGTTTATAGAGAAATATAATAATATTTATTTATTTATTTATTTATTTATTTATTTATTTATTATTGTTGTTGTTGTTGTTGTTGTTGTTATAATATAGAGAAATATTTAAATTCTTTATCAAATCTGTTTATACTATGTAAATTATAAAAACGCTATACAAACAAAACTGGATTGAATTGAAAATTTAACTGTTTACGAAAATGCTTTATAGAATTATTTATTATAATTATTTGTATGAATTTGTATTTTCAAACACCTTTTGTACAAATGTGTACAAACATCAGTTAATAAATTACTTTGATCCTGACAGGCCTTTCTCATGGATCCTCTATCATAGTTTTGGTTGCTATTAGCAACAATAGATACATTATTTTAACCTCCCAAGACCCAAACCATAATGTTGTGAGTCTTACCATTTCTCCACACCATTTCTGTTCAAGTCCTCTGTTGTGTATTCATTCATTACCTTTCGGGTGAGCAATGTGGAAGGCTCTGTGACGTGTTGATTTTCGTACCGCAGGAAATTGTGTGTGTGTGTTTGTCCGCAGTCCATGAGTGCCCTTGGTCCTATTAGGTTCATACCTTTCGCATGAGCTGTACATTGTTCATGTTATTATTATTCGACATTTGAGAGCTTACAGAAATTGTACTAAAGTAAAGTAATATTAGGATACTCATTACATTTACAATCACAGGAACTTTCCATGAGAGCTATTAAAGTGGGACTGGTAGAGTGAACACACGTGTTCACTGGCCTTTTGCGTGCTATGGGTACTCAGAAACATGCATGCTCTGTCTAACTTCAAGACAAAGTTGAACTTCTAATGATCTAATTAGATAACGGCATTAGACCTATTGGAAAGTTCCTGTCTATATAAGTGTAATGACCGTCGTAATTGAGCACTTACAGAAATCGTCCTAAAGTAAAGTAGCAGCCTGCTAGTCCATCACAGGGCCGACACATACAACCATTTGCACTCACACCGCGGCCATTTGGAACAGTCACTTAACCGAATGTGCATGTCTTTGGACTGTAGGAGGAAACCAGAGGATCTGGAGGAAACCCACACAAGCACGTAGACTCAATAAACTCTACACAGAAACATCCTTGCCGAACCCGGGACTCGAACCCAGGTGAGGCGGACATGCTAACCATAATGCCACGGTACCACCCTGAGTATTGCTGTATTTTTTTATTCTTTTATTTATTTTGTTGTATTTATTATTTTCATTCACATTCTGGTAGAGAATGGAATAGTTGACATTTACCGGTAGAGGAAGGCGAATAAAGCTATCAGAATTATAGCTAAAGTAAAAATTATTAAGTGAGTAAACTATCATTTAGTGTTAAACCCCTTTTAATTGAGGAATGATGTAGTTTATCTACAAAACATTTGCACCCCTGTTAGTTAAAAGCGAATGAGCAACTTTTTTAAACTGTAATAAAAATGGCACGTTTATTTTTTTTCCCCTCTGTGATTTCTCAAGTTATCTATTTATTTTTATTAATTAATTTTATCTGCATCTGTAAGCACTAAAGGGAATACCAGGCTATTCCTCACGTTTCTGACCTGCCTGTTTTACTTTGAGCAAAGGGATATTTCAGCATATTAGCAAGCGATGAATTGGCTCGGGAGAAGTGTGCATGGAGTTTTTATTAGTGGTAAATAACTCCCTGAGAGTTAACAGCTTCATGTAAAACACAAAACAAGCATTTGCCTGCTTCCATACTAAATACTGTATGTCCTCCCTCGGTTTTGTTTTTACCATTTACTGACTTCCAGAATATCTCAGAATGTGTATGTGCATCTTAAATTAGTGTCTGATTTATATTTTATTGAAATAATAGTGAAAGTACTGTATGAGAAGGTGAAGGTTAACTATATAATTAAAAAAGTCCAGAGTAGTCTGAGCTGCAGTAAACTCCCAAACACATTATCTTTGTACCAGGAGCCTACATCACCTAATATGATCATGACTGCAAACAAATCTCTCACTCTCTCACTCACTCATTTACCAAATCACTTAATCCTATTAGGGTCATAAAGAGGTTGGAGCCTATGTCTGCCAACACTGGGCAAAGGCATAGTACAGCCTAAACAGCTCACCAGACCATCGCAAGGCCATCACACACATAACCATTCACACTTACACTCACTCCTAGGGGCAATCCTGAACAGCCCGTTAACCTAATGTGCATGTTTTGCATATGGACTGGGGGAGGAAACCAGGGTACCCAGAGGAAACCCAAACAAGCATGGAAAGAACATGCAAACTCCAAACAGAAATGCCCAAACCCTGGATTCGAACCCCAGGACCTCCTTGCTTTGAGGCAGACATGCTAACTACTACACCACCGTGCTGCGTGAAAACAAATCTCCAGATCAAAATTTAAAACCTATTCTAATTAACAAAGGTCCGTTTCATCTGTTTAAACAAAAATTAAAAGCCGAATATGTTTTTTTAATGTTGTTAAAATGCTACTGAAATCTGTTGTACAGAGTAGATTTAAGTAAAATCTTTTTTAGTTCCACTTTTTATTTATGCACCTTAGTCGCTCTGAGCTCCGACTGTTCACAGATCCTTCATACCATCACAAATTTCACAGCAGTTTCTTCCAGTATTTCAGAATTAGTGTTACTGGCTACTTAAAACAATCTTGTATAACATCAGCAGTTTCTTCCGGCAACATCACTCCATTCCTGATGTTAAAGTGTTAGGACTCTAGGTATGCTCACAGACATGTTGCCTTTCTGATTGGCTGTTCCAGCCTAGTACTGACAAGAACTCGTTGGATTGTCTGAGCTACATCACTGACCCATGTAGCATAACACATGCAACAAACAACAAGCGCGGAGATCATGGAATATGTTTCTTTTCGTTCCTAAACCAACCGATGGCAGGAAAGCCGATTTGGCAAAACTTCAGCTGCATAAGCTATTTTGGATTTAACATCACACACATCTCTGGCAGCGTTCTCGTCCTCAGAGTCACTAGAATGTAATGTCTCACTGTCTCCACAAGAGATGTCAGCCCCGCCCAAAGTGTTGATGTCACAACAAGAAAAATAACACTGCTAACTCCGCAGTCCAGCCCCCGCTAGTAATCCACGAGATAGAAATGTGCTTTTTATGGTCATTTATATTAAAATAAGGATCTGTATCACTTAAACGTAGTACGTACGCACAAATTATGTTGTAAGGATGACCAATACCAGTACTCTTTAATACAAACTTCTTACTAACCTCGTTTGCTCAGTCTCCATTTATTGACTTAATTAATGACTTTAACTGACCTAAAGCCAAGGATGGAGATTTCTCTGTACAGACCGAGCAAATGAAGTTAATAAGTGGTTTATTGTGTAGCATTTTAAAATCCTTTTTTACTTCAGGTAACTTACCTGCCCACTTCTGAACAAATAGTTTTCACCCACGCCTCTTCTGATTCGCTGGTGAATTGTATTCCCCAGAGTGAGCAGCATTCATGAAGTGACTTAGGCCCTCTTACTGATATGTGAAGTGTTAAGATTTATTTGTGTTTGTGTGTGTTAAATTTTTCCAATTTTCAGTATATTTCATGAACCCCCCCCCCCCCCCCCATCCCGTTTTCATTGCCTTATGCTTGTTTTGCTAAGATTGTAGTTGTAAGCTAGCTGAGGCTTTTTTATTTGTTTAAGTTTGTGTTTCATTTCCTGTATGTCTTGGGATGCCAGCCCCAATAAACTCCTCATCTAGTGAATGCATCCGATCTTAACTTACATTTGTGACAGTGAGCTTTCAGCCTGTTTCCCTTCCCCTGATTAAAAAACAATGTTTTAAGATGAGCAGTGAGTACTTTGCAGGACTTTGTAAACTCTTTATACCTTAGGATAAATCTATCTCCTGTGTACATTTACTCTTCAATAAAATGCTGAAGGCTTCACTGAAAGCTGCTCAAGATCATAGCACACAGTTCACTATCTTACAACCAACTTTAATCCCAATATGATCTAGTACATACAGGATTTGTTGCCTGCGCATTGACCAATCAGATTTCGCATGCTGTTGTTTCTATATAATAATAGTAAGGACATTCCACGACGTCCACATGAAGAGCAGCAGCACATTGTGCTAAGTCATCTCTGTGACTCATTTCAGGGTCTTTGAAAAGTTATTTAGTGACTTTAAGGCTTGTTGTGTTTTTAGTGGCTTCTGAGAATGTGGTGAGAGAACGTGACCAGAACAGGACATCAGATGACAGATGTGTGAGAAATGCTGATCCATTCTGAGAAAAATTAGATGGTGGCAAGCGCAGCTTGTAGAGGAGACATGCACATGTTCAGTACCTCAAAAACACAATATGCAGATGCTGTACATAAATCAGATGCTGATTATTTGAGCAGATTATTATTCCAAGTTACTAACTGACGTTGGCCCAATATTGGCTCAGTGTCAGACATACTGGTAAGCCAAAGCTGGATGCCAAATGTAGGCCAACGTCATTTTGTCTTTTTGGCCAACAGTGGCACAGTTGTAAAGAAATTTGTCCCTTTGCCATTGTTAGCTCAGTGTTGGCCCAGTTTTGAATTGATGTTGTATAGGGAGGGCCAACACCGCTACTCAAAATAGACATGGGGCCAACATCAGTTCGCTACCTGGGGTGTATCCAATTGGGGATAGAATCTGAATCTTGCACTTCCCCAACCAGTGCTGAGCTATTTCAGCTTTTATTTCTGATTGTAGAATTTTTTATATATTTTTTAAAAAGTATACTGTCCTGCCACAGTATACTGTCTTTCAAAAAAAAGAAAAAAAGAAAAAAAAAAGTCTTGCACACTAGTATTTAGTTGGACCATCTTTAGCCTTGATTCATTTTATTCATTCATTCATTTGTTGAATGGCTTAATCCTACTAGGGTCACGGAGTGTCAGCCAACAGTGGGCGAAGGTGGGGGACATCCTAAACAGCTCACCAGACCATCGCAGGCTAGCCTTGATTACAGTGTGTAATCACAATGGTATTACTGCTCCAGTTGGTCAGGTTGAGGCTCAGCAACATTAATGTGACAATAAAATGAAGTCAGCTGATGAGCTGAATGTAGTGAATGAGCTGGTTATCACATCAATGGACTTTTTCCTTCCCTGATGGCACGGATATAAAATGGGGACTCAAATAATGAAAGATTGGTTCAGGAAGCAGGCAGTGGTGGCCCGGTGGTAGGGTGCTGGATTACTGATTCCAAGGTCGGGGGTTCAAGCCCCACTATCAACGAGTTCTCACTGCTGCCCCCCTGTGCAGCTAACTGGGTTATCAAAGGCCAGCCATGTCTCTCGAAGTCTGTGGTGAGAGGCATGTTAAAGAACCATTGCTGATTTTCGTCAAGAGTAGGCTGCATAGCCATCAGCATGTTTCTGCCCTGCGATGGCCTGGCCTGGCCCTGCGACTGCCTGGCGAGCTGTCCAGGGTGTACTCTGCCCTCGCCCAGAGTCGGCTGCGATGGGCGCGAACCTCCCCGCGATTAAGCGGTTCAGAAAATAACATAGCCAGAGCGTCACATGGCCATTCACACCCATATTCACACCTAAGGGCAATCACTCACTCATTCATACTCTTTCCTAAGCTATATTTTTAATCCTATTAGTCACGGGGAGCCTGGAGTCTATCTCAGCCAACTTTAGGTGAAGGTGAGGTACACCCTGAGCAACTCACCAGGCCATCACAAGGCCAACACACATAACCATTCACACTCACCTTCATGACTAGGGGCAATTTGGAACAGCCAGTTAGTTGAATGTGCATGTCTTTGGACTATAGGAGGAAACCAAAGTTTCCAGAGGAAACCCACACAAGCACAGGGGAATATGCAAACTCCACTCGCCAGGCACGGGTACTTAAACCAAGGACCATATTGCTGTGATTCGAAAGTGCTTATCACTACAGCATCACGCCACCTCTTTCTATCACATATGTTTGTTTTTTTTTCAGTATATTCTGGACGTCTGGACCTCACTGCTTAGGCTGCTGCCCCCGCAACCCAACCCCGGAACAAGCGGAAGAAGATGAATGAATGAATGAGTATATTCTGGGTAACACTAGACCAACTTGTCATCTATTACAGTATCTACTGACACTAGCCCCTGCTCACACATTGTTCACTTGATATAAAGAAGTGTAAGTATAACTCAGGTCTTGCTTGGAAATATGCCAGTGCCTTGATATTGTTTTTCCTAATATTTTGCACACTGATACAGGTTTTTCATTTGAATGCTGTGTGAGAGATGTGCAGATCATTGTTCAACAGCTTTTGGTTCTCAAGAACTTGTGCTTCAGTGCAATTATTTACTCTAGAGAACTTCCTGTTTTGTGCAAACCACACCTGGGAACACACAACCTGCTGTCGCCCACTTTTACATGCGGTCACCTATGGGGCAATGTCCTGTTGAGTTAAGAGCTCCTGCAGAGCGTTGTCTGGTTTTAAAACAACAAGCTTTCATGTGACGCTGTAGGTAGACAAGCACACATCTTGGTCAATATGTATTTAGCTGTGCGCTCTCACTCAGGCTGCTCTCGAAGTTGGAAAATTAAAGAAGCGCGAAAGTTGATTACTTTGTAAACACCTCTTTACAAGGGCTACTTTATATTTGCTCAGTATGCTATTGTTAATATCATTTGAATGAATGCCTTTATGTGAAGCCACTGTATAAACATGGCATACTAAAAATATTCACTTTCTTAATTTGGAGCTCAAGGAATATCAGGAACATTTCTAAAATCCTTGCAGCAAGTATAGTTTACATTTAGCCTGAGAAAAGACTTTCAGTGACGTCATGATCAAGAAATGTATTATTTGTTTTAGCTCACGGACAGTACCATCTATTATTGATAGAGCCATAAGTGTAGCTTTCTCACTCTTGACAATGTGAGAAAACTTGTGATCTTTGTAACGAGGTCTTATGACATACCACACAGAACAACTCTCTTGTATTATTACTGTATACACGCATATGTTCATGGAGAACTCGAATGTTAATACAGCTCATAAGTTATACTGATGATTACTGGATTTAAAAATGTGTTTTTGTAGATTAATATTATGTGGTTTATAACTTTTTTTTGCTTATTTCTATTATTACTATTATTATTCATTCATTCAGTCATTTTCTGAGCCGCTTAATAACCCTAATTAGGGTCGCGGGGAGGCTGGACGAGGGCAGAGTACACCCTGGATAGCTCGCCAGGCCATCACAGGGCAGAAACACGCTGACAGCAAACCAGTGGCCTACTCATGAAATGACAGGAATGGTTCTTTAACATGCCTCTCACCACAGACAGAAAATAGTAGTAGTAGTAGTAGTAGTAGAAGTATTGGTAGTAACAGTAGTGGAAGTAGAAGTAGTAACAGTAGCAACAGTAGTAATAGTAGTAGTAATAGTAGTAGTAGTAATAGTAGAAGAAGTAGTAGTAGTAGTAGACACAGTAGTAGCAGTAGTAGAAGTAGTAAAAAAAAGTTGTAGCAGTAGAAGTAGTAAAAGAGAAGTAGTAATAGTAGTAGAAGTAGTAGTGGTAGTAAGAGTAGTAGTAGAAGTATAAGTAGCAGTAGTGGAAGTAGTAGAAGTAGTAGCAGTAGTAGCAGTAGAAGTAGTAGTAGTAGCAGTAGCGGAAGTAGCAGTAGTAGCAGTAGTAGTTGTTGTAGTAGAACTAGTAGCAATAGAAGTAGTAATAGTAGTAGCAGAAGTAGTAGCAGTAGTAATAGTAGTAGTAGTAGTAGTAGTAGTAGTAGAAGTGGCAGCAGTAGTAGAAGTAGTAGTTGCAGTAGTGGAAAAAGTAGTGGTAGCAGTAGAATTAGGAGTAGAAGTAGTAGTAGTAGTAGAAGTAGAAGTAGTAGCAGCAGTAGTAGTAGTAGTAGTAGAAGTAGTAGAAGTAGTAGCAGTAGTAGTAGTAGTAGAAGGAGTAGCAGTAGTAGTAGCAGTAAAAAATAGTAGCAGTAGTAGTGACAGTAGAAGTAGTAGCAGCAGTAGTAGTAGTAGTGGAAGTAGTAGAAGTGGTAGTAGTAGTAGTAGTAGTAGTAGTAGCAGTTGTGGAAATAGTAGTAGTAGTAGTAGTAGTAGTAGTAGAAGTATTAGTAGTAGCAGTGGTGGAAGTAGAAGTAGTAACAGTAGCAGCAGTAGTAATAGTAGTAGTAGAAGTAGTAGTAGTAGTAGACATAGTAGTAGCAGTAGTGGAAGCAGTAGAAGAAGTGGTAGCAGTAGAAGTAGTAGAAGTAGTAGTAGTAGTAGAAGTAGTACCAGTAGTAGAAGAAGTAGTAGAAGTAGTAGTACCAGTAGTGGAAGTAGTAGAAGTAGAAGCAGTAGTAGGAGTAGAAGTAGTAGCAGTAAAAGTAGAAGTAGCAGTAGCGGAAGTAGCAGTAGTAGCAGTAGTAGTTGTTGTAGTAGAACTAGTAGCAATAGAAGTAGTAGTGGTAGCAGAAGCAGTAGCATTAGTAGTAGTAGTAGTAGTAGTAGTAGTAGTAGTAGTAGTGGAAGTAGTAGTAGTAGTAGTAGTAGTAGCAGTAGTAGCAGTAGTGGAAGTAGTAGAAGTAGTAGCAGTAGAAGTAAAAGTAGAACCAGTAGTAGTAGAAGTAGTAGGAGTACTAGTGGAAGTAGTAGTAGCAGTAGTAGTAGTAGTAAAAGAAGTAGAAGTAGTAGCAGTAGTAGTAGAAGTCGAAGTAGTAGTAGTAGCAGTAGTAGTAGTAGTAGTGGCAGTAGTAGTAGAAGTAGCAGCAGCAGCAGCAGTAGTAGTAGTAGTAGTAGTAGTAGCAGAAGTAGTAGAAGTAGTAGCAGTAGTAGTAGAAGTAGTAGTAGTTGTAGTAGAAGTAGCAATAGAAGTAAAAGTAGTAGTAGTTGTAATAGTAGTAGCAGTAGTACTAGTAGTAGTAGAAGTTGTAGTAGTAGTAGTAGTAGTAACATCGGCAGTAGTAGTAGTAGAAATATTAGAAGTAGTACAAGTGGTAGTAGTAGTAGCAGTAGTAGTGGAAGTAGTAGTAGAAGTAGTAGTAGTAGTAGTAGAAGTAGTAGCAGCAGCAGTGGTAGTAGCAGTAGTAGTAGAAGTAGTAGTAGTTGTAGTAGTAGTAGTAGTAGAAGTAAAAGTAATAGTAGTAGTAGTAGTAGTAGTAGTAGTAGTAGTAGCAGTAGTGGAAGTAATAGTAGTAGAAGTAGTAGTAGAAGTAGTGGAAGTTGTAGCAGTAGTAGAAGAAGTTGTAGAAGTAGTAGCAGTAGTAGTCATAGCAGTAGTAGAAGTAGTATTAGAAGTATTAGCAGTAGTGAAAGTAGAAGTAGTAACGAAGCAACAGTAGTAATAGTAGTAGTAGTAGTAGTAGTAGTAGTGGTAGAAATAGTAGTAGCAGTAGTGGAAGTAGTAGAAGAAGTGGTAGCAGTAGAAGTAGTAGCAGTAGTGGAAGTAGCAGCAGTAGTTGTAGTCGAAGTAGTAGTAGTAGTAGTAGCAGTAGTGGAAGTACTAGAAGAAGTGGTAGCAGTAGAAGTAGTAGTAGTAGTAGTAGCAGAAGTAGTAACAGTAGCAGCAGTAGTAGAAGTAGTAGTAATAGTAGTAGTAGTAGACATAGTAGTAGCAGTAGTGGAAGTAGTAGAAGTGGTAGCAGTAGAAGTAGTAGTAGTAGTGGTAGTGGGAGTAGTAGTAGAAGTAGTAGTAGCAGTAGTGGAAGAAGTAGAAGTAGTAGCAGTAGTAGTAGTAGAAGTAGTAGCAGTAAAAGTAGAAGTAGCAGTAGCGGAAGTAGCAGTAGTAGCAGTAGTGGAAGTAGTAGTAGTAGCAGAAGGAGTTGTTGTAGTAAAACTAGTAGCAATAGAAGTGATAGTAGGAGAAGTAGTAGCAGTAGTAGTAGTAGTAGTAGTACCAGTAGTGGAAGTAGTAGTAGTAGTAGTAGTAGTAGTAGCAGTAGTAGCAGTAGTGGAAGTAGTAGCAGTAGAAGTAGAAGTAGAAGTAAAAGCAGTAGTAGTAAAAGTAGTAGAAGTAGTAGTAGTACTAGTGGAAGTAGTAGTAGCAGTAGTAGTAGTAGTA
>JAQMYF010000012.1:48604485-48620780 GCA_030014195.1 Neosilurus mollespiculum | reverse complement strand
AAAATCTTTTTGTCCCACGCCCCGCCTCCCCCCCCCCCCCCCCCCTTCTTCTCCACTCTCTCTCTTTCTCGTTCTCTCAGTCTATTCCACCTCTCCCCTCTCTTTTGGTATTCAGCCAGCGGTCGGCGC
Organism: Neosilurus mollespiculum; assembly: GCA_030014195.1. NCBI lineage: Eukaryota > Metazoa > Chordata > Actinopteri > Siluriformes > Plotosidae > Neosilurus > Neosilurus mollespiculum. Next base: position 48,620,651 of record JAQMYF010000012.1, on the reverse strand, counting down.
GTTTTTGCGCCCATCCCTCGCTCCCCTTTTTAATGTGCACCTGTTGCGCAGTTGTCCTGGCCCTGGCAAATGCGCCCACCGCCAATCAAACAAAGATCATATTATGATCAGCTACGTGCTGGCTAATCTTCCCCCTTTCCCCAGCGAGTCCTTAGAGGTACAGGCTGTCTTTTTTCCGCCTGGGAACCTGCGAGACGGAGGGGGGGAGAAAAAGGCCTGGGTCATTGCTGTTTAGTTAAATGAATGGGGTCCTGCGGACAGATTAGGGGGTAGGGTATGGGATGAAGGGAGCTGGGAAAATGAACACGGCTAAGGAGGAGAGCCGGTTGTTTTTTGAAGCTGTGTGTCGTAGGAGGACGAGACAAACATCAGCAATTAGGTCTCTGATTTGGCCATTAGAGCCATTTCCCACTAACTCTGGCCGGGGTTGGCAGAGTGCCGGGCTGATAAGGTGCTGCCGAGGACAGAGAAAGAGCAAAACTTAAACACTACTCTTCCTATGAAGTCATATCTATTTGTACTTCAGCGCCTCACTGGACCGGTTCTTTCTCGATTACTTTTTCCTGTACGATTTTTTATAAAGTGATGTGTATGCAATTTTTAAAGCCACAGTAAAAAAAAAAAAAAAAAAAAAACACAGAGTGACGGGATGTCATGCAGTATGTTCCAAATGATTCACATGTGCAAATCATGGTAATAAAGGAACATTATACCACATACCACTTTGACTAACTTGCTTAGTTAGACTCCCTAACCAGCCATATTGTCATATCTATCATGCATGGATAACATGGACTGTCTTGGCGTGTAAGGGAATTTCCTCCGTCCTCCGTCCTGGCTTTGTTGTCACTCCTGAACGGGAGCCATGCTTGTAACCAGTGGAGAGATCCAAACTGTGTGAGCTCTTTTCGGAAACAATGAGTGATTGGTGATAAATATCAGTGGTTTCCTTTCTGTCTTTCAACAGTGCTGAGCTCCGATGAAGAGGACAGACTGCAGGGTTCGGAGGGAGAGGGGAGCCCGGTTGGCGTTCCCAGCCTGGAGCCGTCGCCCCGAGTGGCACATGCCCTCCTTTCGTGCAGAGGGGACGAGGAGGATGAGAGCCACGACATATGGCAACACACGGACCTCAATGGTGCAGGTGAGAACTTAACTTACACTGACCCCTACTCTCTACTGATTTTATTGCAGAAGGAGTAACACCATCTATTTCCAACTGCATAACATCGTCATGTTCAGTGGTAAAAATTAGCATGTGTGTTATATATGCATTATATTAAGCTGAGCTTGGTATTCTTACAATTATTTAAAATAAAACCCCTGTTATAATGTAAAGGTTATTTTTAGCAACTAAATACATTTTAAATAAATAGATAGATAGTAAGGTCAACAGATATAAAAGAAATTATATTCTCATCAAACGAAATAAATACTTTTTAACAAACAAATGAATAGCAAATGGCTGAATGACTCATTTTTTACATAAACTCTATAATATATAAATGATGATAATAGATGATTGATTTAATTTGATAAATAAATAAAGAAATAAATACGGTAGGGTAGTGTCGTGGTTAGCATGTCCGCCTCAAAGCAAGAAGGTCTTGAGTTCGAGTTCCAGACTCAGCGAGGGTGTTTCGGTGTGGAGTTAGCATGATCTCTACAAGCTTGTGTGGGTTTCCTCTGGGGACTCCGGTTTCCTCCCACAGTCCAAAGACATGCACATTAGGCCAATTGGCTATTCCAAATTGCCCCTGGGTGTGAGTGTGAGTTTGAATGGATGTGTGTGTGTGTGTGTGTGTGTGTGTGTGTGTGTGTGTGTTGACCCTGCTATGGTCTGGCTAGCTGTTCAGGGTGTACCTTGCCTTGACCCAGAGTCGGCTGAGATGGGACCCTAGTGGGATTAAGCGGTTCGGCAAATGAAATGAAATGAAATGAAATAAATAAATATTGGTTTGGTCTTAATAATTTGGGAAATGATTATTATTACCATTCAAAAGCCGAGTTCATATTTATTTTAGTATTATTATTTAGTTTTGAATTACCTTGCTGTGGCTCAGATAACTATGAGTTGGCTTGTGTGGCATTCAAACTCATCTCTTAGTCATCTCCTTTAGAAGCTACACCTGACCTTATGCATCATCCAAAACTCCCACACAGCTCTTCTTTTGTCTCTTTTTTTTTTTTTTCGAATCTTCTTTCCATCCCCCTTTCACTCTGTTTCAAAAGCGATCAACTTCAATGACACGGCTCGTGCTAGCAAGGCTCAAAAGACAAATTCTTTTAATTAGGATCTGAGAGACATTATTTAGCACAAGCCTGCCATGACCAAGGCCTCATTAAGCGCATTAAATGGAATTTTTTGCATTATGATATTATGATATCCATTTACATGCATAATAGCTCCACAATTCCTTGGCTTGTGCTGACAGATACCGAGTGGAGGGAGAGCCTAACCGGGTCACCCGGAGTGTTTTTTTTTTTTTAAACCACCCGACCCCCAGTGATCAGTCTTGCCTAATGACTTAGCCATATGCTACTCCTTCTTAAACTCAGTAGAAGTATAGGTTTGCTAGTATAGAAAACTCAGACTGGAGACCTTTTTTTCTGTGGTCGAGGGACATTTTGCTAAGTTGACTAATGCAAATGGATGCTGGATTACCGAATGTCATGTACACTCCGGCATCCTAATTAGCAGCTCTATATAGAAGCAAGTGCAGGGACAAAAATACAGCCCTGACGTCTTATTAGGATTAGCTTTGAAATGTTAAATCAGGTGAAGCAATTCAGAAATACGTTTCCAAATAGTAGCTCACATTAAAATAAAAAAAAAAAAACCTGTAGTTCAGCATGTGTACATGCTGGTAAGTGTGACAGCTTTGAGTGTTGCATGAATCATCATGCACAGCCTTGAACTTCCTCTTTTTCACGATATGCTTGCCAGTAAAACATCAGCTCAGCATTTGTGCACTTTATTATTATTTAGAAATAATTAAGCGCCCGATCAGATAGAGCACAAGATGAGCGTTATTCGAGATAACATCGGTTTGCGTACGCTCTGCATGCTAATCCAAGTTTATTTACTGTAGCTATCCTGAAATAACTTGGTGGCATCAACAAAAAAAAGCAGGTGCCACATTTCTCACCCCACAAGAGAGAACACACGCAGACAAAACCCAGCATCGCACCGATACATCATTGAAAACTGAACTGCAACTACGACAAGCAGAACTGAGCCACTGATATTGGGGAGATTTTGTCACTCCAGGAAATTATAAGCTTTAGTATGAGCTCGAGCACTTCATAAAACCTTCCACTGATGATGATGACAATAATTATAGGAATAATAGTAGTAATAATAATAATCATCATCATCATCATCATCATCATTATTATTATTATTATTATTATATCTCCTTATAGCTAAAGGAGCTTATCAAGCATACATCATAGTAATAGCATTCAAGTCAGTGCTCATCTGGGGAGGATCCATGCCGTCTCCAGGCCCATGGACATTTTACTAACCAGAGTTTCTTTTAATCAGCCTCCTTTAATTACTGAATCATATATTCGCTCTGAATTTTAGAAAGTGAAATGATTCTGTACTTTGGTTGTTGTTTTTTTTTTTTTTTTCAAGGCTCAGAGAAGTCTGCTGCTTTCCAGTCTCTGCTGTTAAATGTCACACATTAAAAAAAAAAAAAAAAAAAAAAAAAAAGATTGGGGAGAAGTGAGATTAATAATAATAAAAGAAGAAAAAAAGGAGTTTCGGTTGTCATGCTCAGATAATAGGAAGGAAACTTGCGAGCAGTTCAGAAATTAAACAGCGCTAATGCTGGGGAGGGGTGTGTGTGTGTGTGTGTGTGTGTGTGTGTGTGTGTGTGTGTGTGTGTGTGTGTGTGGAATATGGAGTGTTCGTATTTTCCTTATTGTGGTAGAGGTGCTCTATATCCTCGTTTTGAAGGGGAAGCTTATGATGCTTGTGACTGCCGGTAAGAGGTCACATGAGCTCGAGCAGGAGGAACAAATATAGTACAATAAGTTTGGTAGATGAGCAAGAGTTCTTCAGAAGCCACAGCACTCCTCGCTGAAAAATACCTTGACTGGGTGTTTCTTAAGATATGAATTGAGAATGTGTGTGTGTGTGTGTGTGTGTGTGTGTGTGTGTGTGTGTGTGTGCTGTCCATTCATGTAAGCACTAAAACAAAAGGGATGGAAAAGAAATCAACCACAAGCCTTTGCTTTCCTCTGTGTTCGTTTCAGTGAACACGTGTTGCTTTGTCCTTGTTTTATTGGTAAATTGTCATCACAGTTTGAGAGGAGCAGGACTGAAAGAACATCTCGTGGGTTTATGAAGGAGCCCAGCAGACTGGTGCTAGCACATTTAATGCTGTTGATTCATGCACTGCGGTCTTACTTTTGGCTCTTCTACTTTGTGGTTTGTCTTAAACCCAATATTTGCTAATATTCTCTCTTTCTTTCTCTCTCACCATCTCTATCTCACTGTCTCTAGAGGAGAGAAAAGATGAATACAATCCTCTGAGCCCTGATGTGTCCATTCACAGAGCTGGAAACGGTACAGGTGAGCCCACGTTTCGGATTTTAGTGAAATGTATCACTCCATGTTTGTCAGATTGTGCCATTGCCTCGGTGGCTAGGAGCTATTTTTAATGCCAGGGTTTTTTTTTTGTTTTTTTTTAATTCCTGGAACTAAGTTCTTTTCCATCCTTAGTACTTAGAACCATTTGCAGAGTAGATTTTCATCTGTTGTGCTGGCTTACTCATCCGAAGGTCAGGGGTTCAAGCCCCACTATCACCGAGTTGTCACTGCTGTCCCACCAGTGCAGCTAACTGGGTTATCAAAGGCCGGCCACGTCTCTCACTGTCTGTGGTGAGAGGCGTGTAAAAGAACCGTTGCTGACTTTCGTGAACAGCAGGCCATTGGGGTGCCGTCAACGTGTTTCTACCCTGTGATGTCCTGGTGAGCTGTCCAGGGTGTACTCTGCCCTCGCCCAGAGTCGGCTTAGCCTCCTTGCGACCCTAATTAGGATTAATCGGTTTAGTAAATGTCTTGGAATTTAAGCATTTTCAAAGTGTCACTTCGGAAAAATTAGATCATTTTTTTCTCCATCTTGATTGCTGATTCAAATGCTAGTCAACCAAGAGATTGCAGACAAGTTGCAATCAGTGGTGTCTCACCAACGTACACCCTTAGGCACACAGATGTGCACACAGAGGCATTTAAGCTAATGTTTGCTTCACGCGTGACAAGAGGAGATGGAAAGTAAACATTTGTAAGTTGAGCAAGAGTGCACTGCAAATCACATTTTGCCACCAAATCGAGTTTGGGATGAAATCAGATTTGTTCTGTCCATGTACTTTCCAATTGCTTTGCAGGGAGACAATAAAATTTTCATTTGCCTTCTCTTAGGTCCTTGTATCGTAGCTCATTAGTACAGCTGAACTGTCAAGGACAAAATAATGGGTCTAGGACACTTTCTGCAACTTTTTTTTTTTTTTTTTGCATGGTATTTGTTGGTCTAGTCCTCATTTATGCAGTTCAAGTAACCATAGATCTCACTTATAAATACATAACACTTATGTATGTGTCTTTTAAACCTCACACTTCTGGTCGTTTTAAAGCCGTCTTATCTCTCAATGGTAATCACTGCTACTTTTTATTCTATATCGTAAAAAAAAAAAAAAAAAAATCTCTGTTCTGTACAATTACGAATAACGCATGGCTCATTATTAGATTTGGAGACTGATTTTAAGTATACAATGGGCCGTGCAAAGTGAGATCAGTTACCCAAGTGAGCCTAATTGCCACATAAACCAATTACCCACAATGCTGCAAATGTTTAAAGCCTTTTCCAACATGCAAGAGGACGCTTAAAGAGTGCTCGATGATCACGCTGGCTCCTATTCGTCTTTGAAGTGGCCATTACACTGTAACTTAAATAAATACTTCCACCTTTAAAGGCTTTCTAATGGTTTGTCCAATGCTACATCACATTTAGAGCAACTGCTCTTCCTAATGTCCAGCTGGGGCTTTTCCAGTGACAAGCAACGTAAACCAATGGGTCTATTTGTTATTTTTTTCCGACACACGCACTTCCTGTGTATAGTTAAGGGTATTGATGCCACTGCAGAGCTGGAGAGCTTCTTCGCCAAGAGGAAGTTGGAGGACAACGAGGGATGTCCTGCAAGCATCGCCGAGTACCTGAAAAGAGGGGACACGGCCATAATCTACCCAGAAGACCCGGAGGAGAGCACGAGACTGAGCACTCCAGAGGCCAACGGGCAGGACGACAACGAGAATGGTAAGTGTTTCTAAATGTGTGCGCGGAGAATGATTTTAAACAACAGAGTAGCATTAATGTGAATCAATACAATTCTCTTTCTCATAACTAATTCCATTTCAATATTATAGAAGATGCTATAATTAAAAATTCTATTTTTGTGCAGATCTGGCACTCAGGACGCCAGATGACTTTGCCCAACTGTTGACCTGCCCCTACTGTGACCGCGGCTACAAGCGGCTCACTGCCCTTAAGGAGCACATCAAGTACCGGCATGAGAAAAACGAAGAGAGCTTCCCCTGCCAGCTCTGCAGCGACACTTTCGCCTACCGCACACAGCTGGATCGCCATATGGCCACTCACAGGCCTTCTAGGGACCAGGTGAGGCCAGAAATTATCTTTGGTTAATTGAGATTAACATTATATCTCTGCTTTACCTTTTTATGCAGTATCTCACCCCAGTTTAACACTGATATTAGTGATTGATATTAATAAGCAAAAAGGATAAAGAAATAGGGAGGGATACCATTGTTGATCCACTGATATACTATTGATACTCTGCTCTAACACTGATCCATTGAGCTACAATTCTTGATCTACTTATTAACCATTGGTGATCCACTGATCTACCTTTGTTGAGCCACTGATCTACCATTGATACACTGCTCTACAATTGTTAATCCACCGATCTATTATTGTCGATCCACTGACCCGGATTTGTTCTTCCATTGATCTACCATTGTAGAAACGTTCAATGACATAAAATAAAAGGAAAGCAAGGCAGCAAAAGGCATATGAATTGAATTAAATTTAAAAGCAATATATGTTTGAATACGCTATGGAGAGCTCATCCGTGTAGTGTGATCATGTCTGGAATGACTGATCCAATCCAGAAACCACTAACTCCACGCAAATCTTTCAGGAATGCCATCTTAATATTTAAAACCAGGTAAATTTCACATAACCCTCCGACTATATGATGCCTCCATTAGTTGCAATTCCGACTCTGTTGGCTTCACATACTAAACATGTTTCTCTGGAGCCTCCTTAAAATGCAGATCTCTCACACCGGAGCCACAGCTGTGCACGGTCATCTGCCCACGGTAAGGCATGTGTGGGATGTTCTAGCACATTGAGTTCTATAGACTTTCTGCCTCAGCTGCTGTTGGATTGGAATCAAACTCCAAACATGCAACCAGCACTGACATTCATTTCGGTATTTCTTGCTGGTTTCGGGGCAGCAAGAGGCCGTGTTGCTGAAACGGCCTGGTAAAAAAAAAAAAAAAAAAAAAAAAAAAAAAAAGCCCTGTTGCACCTTTAATCTTTTAGATAAAATGTCTGTGTTAAATAAGGTCTCAAGCGTTTAATTAGATTGAAACAGGATCTTTTACATTCATGCAGCACTTTGAAGCTGTGACTTTATCCACAAGAACTATGTGAACTACCCACCTTGCCTTCTTATCTTCCTTAATCTTGTTCAGTCGCTCTAATACACATGCACACACCTTCCCAGACTTTCTAAAACATGTCCAGATGGCTTTTCTTCCAGAGATCTAACCTATTGTAATCCTTAAAAGACATTAAATATTTGTTTATTCGCTCTCTAGGGATATTCTCCTGAACTTTAAACTGTTAATTACCAGATTTACCCCAAATTTTTGGCTGTTTCTTTACAACGTGTAGTGTACACATTTCTTTTTACATTGTAGGTATATTATTCTCAGAGTACAGTCATTCGAGCTATGTTCTCCCACTAACAATGAACTTTTAGAGAAGTGTGTTCTGTGCACTGTGTAGATTTTGTCCATCCAATACACAGTCTTAGACTCCCACATGTTTTTCACAGACCTTTGTATCTGTGAGTGGGGTGCAATAGTGAGTACTGTTGTTTTGCTTGTGCATCTAGAGCCCGCCCACCTTTTAATTTCAAATTCAAAAGAAAGCACCTACTTTAAACTCTGAATGAGTAGATGGAGTTATCTCACACTCTGCTGCTTACATCTAGGGGAAACATATGATTAAAGAGAAGAATCTTGTTCTCCCTAAAATAATGGTTTTCCTTATGAACTTATCTCTCTATCATTGTAGCCTCCAGTGCTGAACGAAGGGGCTGGAAACCGCAAGTTCAAATGCACCGAGTGTGGGAAAGCCTTCAAATACAAGCACCATCTGAAGGAGCACCTCCGCATCCACAGTGGTAAGTAGCCTAGTGTCAGTGGTCACCATTTTGTGAGGTATTGAAATAGATTTGATGACCAATGATTTTACATCAGCAAAGCTAGTAACTTTGTTTTTATTTTTATCATGTCACTATGAGTAATACCAGGTCAATAAAATATTTATTCAGTACCAAACTTTTTTAATATTTATTTATTTATTTATTGAAAAAGGAAGATTGACGTAGACTTATTACTGTATCATATTTAAAAACTAAATGATTTTTTTTTTTTTTCCTGAGATCTTTTATATGTGACTTTCTTAACACTTTCCTATGATTTTTCTTCTTAGGTGAGAAGCCATATGAATGCTCCAACTGTAAAAAACGCTTCTCTCACTCTGGTTCATACAGTTCACACATCAGTAGCAAGAAGTGCATCGGCCTCATCTCTATAAATGGACGGGTACGACATGGGGTTGGCACCAAGCCTGGCTCATCCCCAAACTCTGCCGCTTCATCGCCAGGCAGCCCTGCCTTGGCTCAACTAAGGAGCAAACTGGAAAACAGCAGGTGCACTGGTCTCCAGGACCCGTTAACCCACCCTGATATAAAGGCTGAGCCCATGGACTTCAATGAATGCCGTCTCATGATGGCTTCACCACCAGATTTTGGAGGACCTGGGTCTTTTCTTAATGGTACTGGCCGTGGGGGGAGCCCACTAGGGTCGCACAATTCACCACAGAATCCCTTGCAGCACTTGGCTATGAGACTGGATTCACATACATTAGGCTACCCAGGCTTGAGCAGTAGCTTGAGTAAGGTTCAGCGGGTTCTCCAGATTGTAGACAACACTGTGTACCGGCAGAAGTTGGACAGCAATCCTGAGGAGACCTCCAAGTTGAGAGCCTACATGAAGGATCTGAGCTGCCAGATGGAAGAGCACAAGCTGGCTCTGGCTTCCCAGGCAGAATTCCATGGGGTTGGACACAACAGTCCTAGCAAGAGCATTATTGACTACACTTTGGAGAAGGTCAGTGAGGCCAAAACCTCTCCACACAGCCTAAGTGAAGATGCAGATAAAAGGGCTCTAGACATTAAGAAAGAGAGGCCCAGTCATATGATTGGTGTCATTGCAGATGACAAGGCCCAGGTAAGGGATGGCCAGTACTCATCATTCTCGTGCCAATACTGCAAGGAGTCATTTAATGGCCCTATACCCTTGCACCAGCATGAGCGCTATCTTTGCAAGATGAACGAAGAGATAAAGGCAGTCCTGAAGCCTAACGAAAGCTTACCTGTCAGCCGTAGAGGGGTGTCTGGCATAGAACAACAGGGTGTTATGGTAGCCTCTTCTATGCCAGAGAGAAATACAACTAGCCCAATCAATCTGTTCAAAGACCACTTGTCAGTACTGAAAGCTTACTTTGCCATGAATACTGAGCCTAGTTCAGAGGAACTAAGAAAGATCTCCACTGCAGTTGGTCTTCCTCAAGAGTTTGTCAAGGAGTGGTTTATTCAGTGGAAAGCTCAGTCTATCCATGGCTTGTCCAGGAAAAGATCTCCACGTCCTGAATGGGGCAGTGGGGACAGCAACCATGGCTTGGCTAGAGAATCAGCACTTGCTAGATCACCTGCTTCCACTGGCCAGTATAGTGACTCAACAGCAGAACTCCAAGGTACTACCAATGGTGAAACTGGGCACCGGCTATCCAAACATCACCAGTTAACAAGCCTAAGACACATAAATGAAAGACCAGTTGAATCGGTGGACCACTTGAGAGGGGAGACCCCTTCACCCCTGAATCTTTCTTCAACATCTTCAAAACACTCTCATAGCAGTTCCTATACCCCTACAAGTCTTACCTCTGAGGATGCCCATGGTGAACCTCTTGACCTGTCATTGCCAAAACATCTCTCCAAATCAGAGAGGAAGCCTAAGCCAAATGGTTTTAACATAAATGGTAATGGTGACCCTGCTATACGAGAACAAGGAACAGAACCTCTGGACTTAGCTCACATCAAGAAGGAGTTCAATGGCTCGAACAGTGTTAGCAACGAAAACCAGCTAGACAAAAGTTCGAGCCCAATCTTTGGCATCAACCCTTTCAGTGGTGGTCCTATTTATACCCCTTTACCACCTCATGGAGCATTCCCCCCTTCGACATTCATGTCCCCAGCACAGGCCAGCATCCCCGGACTAAGGCCTTACCCAGGATTCGATCCAATGGGCTTCCTTCCACACATGGCTTTCACTTACGCGGCAGGGGCGGCCACGTTCACTGAGATGCAGCAGAGACGGAAATACCAACGGAAATCAGGCTTCCAGGTAAATTAGACTTCATGCAAACTAACTGGAGTAACTAATTGAAGGATAATTGCAACATTTTTCTTGCATATTCATGTTTTTGCAAAAATTATTTATGCTAAAAATTTTGATAATCTTTTTTAGTATGTTAATCCACTTCAAAAACATTTAAACAGCCATTAAATGTCTTTGTTTTAAATGAGATATTGTGGTTAGCTCTTAATATCTCTGTTTACTTTGTACCACGTGTTCTGCTGCTAATCCGTTGGTCAACCGTAACCTACTTAAAGCACATTTCATGGTCATTGCAAGGCCCATATGTTGCTTTTTAGAGGTCTTACACAGCTTTAAGAGATAAGCTCTACCCAAACTTGGGATCAAACAGACTCTGTCTCCAGGCAGGTATGGATTTCTGTGCTAAAAGTCTTAAATCTTTCTCTTCCTCAGGGGGAGCTGCTGGACAGCACAGGGGACTATTTGTCAGGGCTGGAGGACCTGACAGACAGTGAGTTGCTGCTTGCCCGGAAGAAGATTAAGAAGACCGAAAGTGGTATGTACGCGTGTGACTTGTGCGACAAAACATTCCAGAAGACCAGTTCCCTCCTAAGACACAAATATGAGCACACAGGTATATCACATTGAGACAATTCTTTTTTTTTAACCCTCACCCCAAGTTACCTCTTTAGTTTTTCCCTCCTTTCTTACATCATTTGCCTTCTTTTTACCCCATTTTATCTTGATTTCTTTTCCTTTATTTGTCCATTTAAAAACCATGAGCACCAATGAAATGTTTGATTCCTTTTGACAGGCTTTTAATAGATCCGCTCTTTAATTTAAGTGTAATAAATCATTTTCGGGCAACTGAGCCTTTTATATCTGGATTGCTTGAATGCAGCATTTTGATTGGTGACCGAAAGCCTGTCATGTTTGCGAACTGTTCTAGCATTTCATGGTAAGCCAGGTGCATACAAATGTGTGGCATTTTGATGCCACGCCGTGGCCTCCGCTCCTGGGGGACTCCTCTCTTTCACAGGCTTGCATCATACCTCACTCACATTCCTCCCCTGGAATGCAGGGCGGGGAATCTGCTCTCTCGTTTATTTTTGAACTTGACGAGGGAAGGTGGGTGCGGGGTTGGATGGTGAGGGGGTGAGTGGGGCGGGGGTCATCTCAAGCATGGCAGCTATGGAAGGTGCTGCAGGCATTCCAGTGCTCTCCATGGCCAAGAATATGTTACATGTGTTTAAAAGTGATAGTGAATGTGTGCTTGGGATGTGTATGCATCATATAAATGAGGTTCGAGATTAAAATACCGCATGTGTCTCCATTGATTAGACTTACTGTATTACCATGTGTTCAAGAGTCCCAGCAGCTCCTGCCAAAGGACTTGGTGAATGAATACAGCGGAGGGGAGGTTTGTACCGCCCTCGCCCTCATTACAGTATCACGAGGGAGCTGTCTGACCTAAGCATTTTATAATCTGGAGACATGATGTCATTAAAAGCATGCTGCATCAAGGATGCTGACTGCCTCCATTTCACCTTGAGCGGTATGCTGTGATAATCACCTGATCTCCTTGGCTGCATTCACCGAGGTCACGTACAACCTCAGAATAGCTCACCAGGATCATGGCTTCCCTCTTGACTCCTTATCCTGTTTATGGCTTCCAATCAAAAATAAACCCTGTTGCGTATACACACTGAAAGCAATTTGTGGTATTTATTTTTGGCATGGGCGGCATGGCGGTGTAGTGGGTAGCATTTCTGCCTCACAGCAAGAAGGTTCGGGGTTCGAGTCTTGGGCTCAGCAAGGGTGTTTCTCTGTGCTTGTGTGGGCTTCCTCCAGGTACTCTGGTTTCTTCCCACAGTCCAAAGACATGCACAATAGGCTAATTGGCTGCATCCAATTGTCCCTAAGTGTGAGTGTGAGTGTGAATGGTTGTATGTACGTTGGCCCTACGATGGATTAGCGAGTTGTTCAGGGTGTATCTTCACCCAGAGTTGGTTGAGATAGGCTCTAGCATCCCCATGACCGTAATAGAAATAAGCAGTTCGGCAAATGAATGAATATATCTGGCATGCACTTGCTATTCAATCTCACAAAGGAGGGTTTGTTAAAAAAAAAAAAAAACGAGCAGTAGACCTGTAAATAGTTCACTATGGCATTGTATTCTGTAGTGTCGAATTTATTATTTTGGATATATCCACAGCACACTGACACAAGGTTTACTATCACTTACAAATCAATACTTAAGAAAAACTAATTTGCTGGAAGGTTGGATTTGCTGTGATTCCACTTTAACCTATCGGCTTCTCTCTTTCCTTGTGTGTCTGCAGGAAAGCGCCCCCACCAGTGCCAGATCTGCAAGAAGGCTTTCAAGCACAAGCACCATCTAATCGAGCACTCACGTCTGCACTCGGGCGAGAAGCCCTACCAGTGTGACAAATGCGGCAAGCGCTTCTCACACTCGGGCTCATACTCGCAGCACATGAACCACCGCTACTCCTACTGCAAGAGGGAGGCTGAGGAACGTGAAGCAGCAAAGCAAGAGAGCCACGAGAACGGCGGCTTACTGGAGCCCACGGAGCTGCTTATGCGCCATGCTTACCTAAAGGGACTTGCGCCACTGAGATTTCCGGATCCGGAAGAGCAGGGCGAGGACATGATGCGAGGAAGCACCATCTTGAGAGATGGCACAGAGGATGGAGCTAGGGAAGCAGAGAAGGTGTACCCGGAAGTGACGGACAGGCGAGAGGCAATGTTCAGGGAAGAGGAGGAAATGGAAACAGAGGAGGAGAGGATGGAAAGCCAAAGCCTGGATGGTATGACAAAAGATGAGAAAGAGAACGATGTATCAGGAGGAACTGGAGATGAGAGCTCAGAGGAAAGGAAGGCAGAGAGCAAGACAGATGGCGAAGGCGAGAATGAGGATGCTGATTAACTACTGCGATTTGGATTAAGCTTCCAGTGTTGTTGTTTTCTTCTTATTATTTTTAAAATTTGTCTTTGGCTTGTATTGTTTGCTCCTTCCCTCGCATTGAGGGACTTTGAGCCAGATTCACTTTTGTGACCACACTGCCCATGTCTTGGTTGTTCAGTATTATACTCTGAGACATAAAACGTGGAACTCGGACTGGTATTGTCCATGCTCCCTACCCCAAACCCCCCCTGCCCCCCCCCCCAAAAAAAAAAATAAAAAAATATATAAAAAGGCATCAGCCTGGGCGGAACAGTTTGCGAGTTCACATTATGCAACAAAAATACTGCAAAACAACAACAACAACAACAACAACAATAACAACAACAACAACACAAGTGATGATGATCTACGTTATAATAAGTGAATCAGTGGAAAGGTTTCACAAGTGTACAGAGTGGAGTGTGAAGGCTGTGTGGTGCTTATTTCCATAACCCCTGTGTTTTTATTGTGGTCACAGCACAAGCCTCGAATTGCACTCTGAAGAATTACTACATGAAATAATAATTGTACAAAAAAAATTCTAGAAAAGAGTAAGCATCGCCTATATGTACATATACTGCGCTTGAAGCCGCAGTAGCGTGTCAGTGTTACTTTATAATTTTTTTATTTTATTTTTTTTTGTCTATCACTTCCTGTGATATCCTTGTTTTTACCTTTTTCCTGACCCTTCTTTCCTGACCTGCCACGTGTTTATTTCGGATCACATTATGGCTTTTTATGAAGCGTCTTTATCTAAATAATACCTGAATGGTTTTAAAATAAAATTACAAAGTCTTAAAAAGAGGGACTAAGGACGGCAGTGATGACGAAGGCTCCATTGTGCGAGGCTTTGTCGAGCGCCCCTGTTTCGATTTTTTTTTTTTCGTTAGAGAAAAGCCTTATATGCAAACCCTTTCACCTGTGTTTTCTGCAAGTGCCATCCTTGTAAAGTGTACCGTGCAGTCAATGCGTGTCCTCCATGCACCTGCTTAAGTATTACATACAAAACTAAAACATCCACCTTCTTATTTCAATTACCTTCATCAGTATTAGTATAGCTAGACTTCCTAGTTTACATATTTTTTGTGCAATTTTTCTGTATTTTTTTTTCCAAGACCATCTGTCAGTATTACCATGGTTTGTTTTTGTTCAATACAAAAATCCAATTATTTTTATTTTAAACTACCATTTTATTTATGTGACTCATTTTATATTTCCTAATTATATTTATTTCATACTGTAGTGTACAGTATTATAGTTCCTCGTTATAGATATATTTTAGTAAAATGGATCCTGACAAGTGAATATCGGAGCAAATTTTACATTACGAGAGCATTTATTGTATCTGGAGCAATTACTGTTAATTGTTCTACTTAATTAATGTACCTGATGAAGGAGATTCTACAATTTGGGAACTTTTGATACGATATTGTGAAAACACTGTATTTTTGACTGAGAAGAAAAAAAAATTCCACTTTATTCATCTGTTTTTCTTTTTAGCTAAAGAGATGAAGGTTGTCTGTGGTCAATGGGATTCTTGAAATGTCTGTTGAATTCTAATTTAATTTTTTTTTTTTTTTTCGATTTGTATTTTCTCTTGGAAATGACCTTGCTCGAATAAACGTAGCCCAATTTAATTTTCAATGCCTGTGTCATACTTTACTGAGGATCAACTCCCTTTATGTCTTGTAGTGCTGGGTGTAAGTCGACTTTTCTATTACAGTTCATAAAATTAGAAGGAAAATAAATCTACAATATATAAAGTTCAGTGTAAACAGCACAGATCCTACATCTAATAAAGTTTTCTTTGAATAAATTCATTAAAAAAAATCTTGTAAATGAGTTTGAGTTCTCAGTTTGGAAATGTTTTTCGTTTTAGAAAGATTTTCTCGATAAATGATATTAGATTTGGACTTAACACTGATGGTAAAATTTCCCGAACTCAACCAAAGACCGTTTTTCCTCCAGATGTTCAGCTATATTGTACACAGAGCACTTTCGGTGGGCCATGTATGTGTGATGTATTTAAATACGCATTATGATTTTCTCCAATACCTACGGACATCCTCCCCAACAATAAACCTTGTGGTACCTTTATATCGATGAACCTCTCCAAAGGTAACACCACATTACATGCAGGATGACAATATTTCAGCAATTCATACTTAAACATATTTTATGATACATATATTATGATTATTACTGATTAAAAGATTTTTTTTGCCTTCTAAGCACTTTCCCAGCCAGTAAACAGTGTTACCTACTTACTTATAACAACAACAACAACAACAACAACAACAATAATAATAAAATTAATAACAATAATAATAACAATAATAATAATAATAATAATAGTAATAATAATAATAATAATAATAATAATAATACATATGATTATATCACATTTTATGCACACACACACACACACACACACACACATATATA
>JAQMYF010000012.1:48592050-48602788 GCA_030014195.1 Neosilurus mollespiculum | reverse complement strand
GATTCAGTGTACACATGCGGTGTTCTTGATTCAGTGTACACATGCGGTGTTCTTGATTCAGTGTACACATGCGGTGTTCTTGATTCAGTGTACACATGCGGTGTATTTGATTCAGTGTACATATGCGGTGTACTAGATTCAGTGTACACATGCGGTGTTCTAGATTCAGTGTACACATGTGGTGTACTAGATTCAGTGTACACATGCGGTGTTCTAGATTCACTGTTGTATAGTGAGTGAGTTGTACTTTAAGGACCCACATAAAGAGTCGAATCAGTAATTTCAGGAAGTGAAATGATTCTGAACATTGGAAATGTTTGATGTTGTTTAAGCACATGGGAAATTAAATTATTATTATTATTAATATTATTATTATTATTATTAATATTATTATTATTTTTCTGTAGCAGGCAGCATAAATATATAAATAAAACTATTATTCCCCAACCTGTTGAGGCATTATTAATTGTCATTAATTCATATCCACTCAGTAGGAGTGGAATAACTGTTTTATATAAGTGTTTTAAATTTTTAAATTTACCATTTTTATTATTGTATTCAGATTTTCCAAAAAAATTAATTTTAGCAGGGCAATACAATAGCAGTACAAGACGTGTTCGGTTAAAAAAAATGTCTTATTCTTAAAAATAAACTTTTAAATACAAAATACATTATTTAAAATTTTTTTTTTTTTTTTTTTGCTTTTTGTAGAAAGCTGGTTAGCACTGAGCTAGCTGGTTAGCTGAAGGCATGTTTCTTTAGACGTCCAATAAAGTTATGTTTGGTGAAAAACTGTCTTTAGAATGAAAATTCTTAAGAATAAAAATATTTTTACTATAAAATACTTTAATTCCATATTTTGTTGCTTTTCGTAGAGATCTGGTTAGCACAGATCTAGCTGGTTAGCTGAATGCCTGTGGTTTGTAAAAAATGTTTTTGTGGAAAAACAAAAGTTCTTAAAAGTAAAAAACGAAATACATTCCTAGTATCAGTTACTTTAATTCTTTATTTTGTTGCTTTTCGTGGAATTAATCTAGACAGAGAACACATCAGTTTCAGTTTGCTAGCAGAAGTTAGCGTTATGTCACTTCCCGTTGGGTGAAAAACAACACTGTCTAATTCTTGGAAATAAAAAACTATCTTGAAATATTTAACCACAACCAGCTCCATTTATTTATATATATATATAT
Source organism: Neosilurus mollespiculum (assembly GCA_030014195.1). Classification (NCBI taxonomy): domain Eukaryota; kingdom Metazoa; phylum Chordata; class Actinopteri; order Siluriformes; family Plotosidae; genus Neosilurus; species Neosilurus mollespiculum. Next base: position 48,601,598 of record JAQMYF010000012.1, on the reverse strand, counting down.
ATATATATATATACACATATATATATATATATACACACTTGACCCTCGAGTTTTATTTTAAAAAAGGTTATATTGTAATTTATTTAATTATATCTATTATTAGTATTTGTTACTTGAAGGAAGAAATGTTTTACTTAAATGTAAAACACATAATGAAACAGAAAACTATTTTGGCCTTCTTTGGCCTTTATAACAGTAAGTAGAGAAGAAAAACTCTGCTGTAGGTGTAGGTGTTCCCCAGTAACTGATGTTGGAGGAAACCTGTTAGTGATCAAATTGGGAATCCATTAAGTTTCATATTTATGAATTCAAATCAGCAATCTTGGCTCGTCCAGTCAATCATTTGTGAAGCTCCTGTCTGTTTCCTGTACAAAATACACATCAGTCATCTCCATACAATTTCAGTGGATGTTTGGGATCATTGTCTTTCTGATGTATGAATCCACAACCAAGAACTATTTACATTACTCTAAAGTGTGACAGATGAACTTGTATAGATATCGATTACATTTATGTTTACATTATGATTATATAATACGGGTGTCAGCTTTCCGATAGTCTTGCATACTTTTACTGTGAATCTCTCATTGTTTAATATCATTGCACTCTGTAGGTTGCAAAGGCGTGTTGGTTTATTAATTTGTGGAAGAAATATCCGAGGCAGATGAATATCAGCAGTACAAACATTACTGTGGGCGAGCTGCAATGAATTCTTAGTGGAATACTTTTAAAAAACCCATTTCCTATGAAACCTTTAATTTGTTAAGTCTTGGCTTATTCCAGTCTATTCTACCTGCTTAACACTCTGCCAGAACAAAACATCTTATTTCTCATGTTTCCCTTTACAGCATACAGTATGTTGTAAATAATAAATACAGAATGTATTGGTGTCCCATCCAGCGTGTATTTCCTGCTTTCAGGGATAAGCTCTGAATCCACCATGATCCAGACCTGGATAAAACATCTGCTGAACCAATGAAAGCATTTCAAGCTGCTTAATCTAAATACCACTGTAGTACATCATCATCTGTAAGTCATGTGATATACAGGGGTGGGTGATTTAACAAAAATATTGTATCATATATAATTCTTTAAGCTATTTCTATGATACGTGGTATACATATAGTGCATTCATTTTAATAATAATAATAATAATAATAATAATAATAATAATAAATTAAAAGTAAAGAATAAAAAAACACTGAATGCGTTAAAAAATTCTGTATTTTTTAATGAACTCTAACAATATATAAAAACTAATAATACATTTCGCAATGAAAAAAAAACACAACAGCTTCTTTCAGAGTTTGTACATGTTGTTAAGATTTATTTATTCAATATATTTTATGCTCAGAAAAATTTATTGTGCCATCTTATGTGGTCATATGACATATTAGCCTCAAAGTCATTTACAGTATATTTGGGATTTGTAATTTAAAGATTTTTAGAGAATATTAGCCATATGTACTGTAATATAGAGATATTTCAGGAATCCCCCAAGCCCAAGCCTGAGGTGCATAATTGTATATTATATATAACTGTTTTTATGGGATATTTATTTATTTCTTATCACGGCGGATACAGACTAGGGTGGAGAAGAGTCTAAGAGACGTGTAACAGCAGCCCTCTAAAGCCTTTACATCGTGGTGGTCTTTTCAAGTTAGAAACAATGAAAAGCAAATTAAAATGAGATTTTTTATATTTACATGGCTCCTGGGTGTCGCATCAATAGGGTGCGTGATTATCAGCCTGGGGATCACAAGTTCGAATCCAGGTTAATGCCACAGCCATTCACGCCCGGGAGGCTGAGCTCTCATGGGAGATGGCATACGCTCTCTTCCCTGTCACTCACAGGAATCGCCAGCCAATCCATGGGCATCTGTGAGCGCATTCGTATAAAGGGGGTGGATAGCACTTTCCTTCCGCGTGTGTTAGGCCACCTCCAAATGCGCATGCACAGCAGATCATGAAGAGGCGGGTGGCAGCATTGCATATCACGGAGGGGGCATGTGCGTGCTTACGCTCCTTCCTGGTTGGTGGTCGTTGTATGCAATAGGGTGGGAATTGGATATGACAAAAAAATTAGGGGGAAAAAAATTAAAAAACTAACAAACACAAAAGTAAACAGCTATCCTTAATGGTGTTTATGCAAAACACAATAAAATTAAATAAAACTGGATTTTTGTGGTTTATGTTTACATATTTTCATCATGACACTGAGGCAGGTGAGTTGAACTTTGTGCTTGTGACCACCGAAAAGCTCCATGTCATCCAATGGTCCTTGCTTTTTTTAGTGTCGTGGGGGAGCTGGAGCTGACTCCGGGCGAAGGCCAGGTGCACCCTGGACAGCTATGCTAATAGCTCTGTTTAACCCTCTGTTCTGAAACAAAAGTAGAGTAACGAAATTAATGTAAACTGCACTCTGTAAAGATGTTTAGTACAGACTACCGGAGACACAAGAAAATAAATAAAAACAAGATGTTTTTATAGTCAATAGTCGCAAATTTTAAGCATGACACTGAGGCAGGTGGATTAACCCTGCCCTTTCAGATAGCTTAAGGCTCTGTGTATGACGGCGTCCGTTCTTTCAACCCCTAGTTCCTCAGAAACAAAAGGAACCAGCAGTTCTTAAAGGTGTTTTGGTCTGGGTGCAAGAAAATGCAAGAAAAAAACCCCGCTGGAACCAGACTCAAATTTTTCCATTTTTAAAGCCTAATAATGACGACGCTGTCTGATCGAGTGCACATGACAAACTGTGGGGAACTGTCATTATGATTTAATCATTATCCACTTGGAATAATGATTTATGATCCCAAGACATTGGACCAATCAGCTCACACCATTCTGTTGTAGTATATACATTTTTTTTTTCTTTTACAGCACTGGTGTATGCTTTGCTTTTCCTCATCGTACTTAGATAATACTATAAAGAGTTTATTGACACTGAATTATGTGGCTTACCTTTTCCACCAGCATGTGTTTATGATGCAGATCCATCACCTCAGCAATTGCTTAAGATGTTTCCATGTTTAGACGAACAGCATGATTTTGATGAATTGCTGACACGCCTGCTGTAGGGATGTGTGTCATATTTTCAGCAGGCTGTTGTGAAGGTCACAGACTAGCTCATTTTGTTTCCTGTGACATTTACACAAAACAGCAAACAAAAGACATCACAACAAAGTTGCACTGCAGCCTTTCATGATATTTGTTTCATGTCATTCCAGTAGTGGTGGTCATGCTCTGAAGTGGCCACTACTCCCTGCATTCGTGCCCTTTTGAGCTCATGTGCTCTTCACAGTAAAGACTTTTATAACATCATAATAATGGTTTTATAACATCAGTCACATACATCCATTTATATTATCATGGTTCTGGAAGCCCCACGTTGTATATGTATAAGATTAGGTTTACACTTATCTGTTAGGGCTGGGTGATATGACAGTATAATATAAATATTGCTATAAATTATGTCACAATACAATTTTCAGTGTTTATTGCCCTACTGAAATGGTTACTACCACAGTGTCAGTGATGTCATCAGTGGATATGGCAAATATTATCAAATGATTATCAGGAAAATAACTTCTGACTTAAAATACCAAACCTTATTAAACGAAAATGAAAATGGTTCTAGTATTACAGGAAGTGTCCCTAACGTGGCTGTACAGTTCAAAATGTAAGCCAGCTAGCTAGCATGCTATAACTTCTTCAGGATCCCTTACTCTATATTCGAACATTGCATGAAACACACATGTAGCGATATTCTAAACATAAAATGTATTGTAGAATTGTCCTCTCTCTATATATGTATATGTGTGTATATAATATGTGTAATTATGAAACTACTCATCCTCCTTCGTGTTTACTGATCAGAAACACTATATCTTCTTTGCCTATTGGATTTGTCAGATCGCAGGCAGGATGACTTGCTAGCTAATTTCACACGCTCTTCAGATTTTTGACTCGCCACGGGCCAGCGGACTAGTGTTCATTTCCACTCATATATATACAGTAGTGTGCAGTGAAGATTATACACCACCAATTTTGTGTAAAAGGGCTAATAGAAGAGAAGTAAAAAATACTTCTTTATAATTTTTGGGTGAAAATGTATTGAACAATGCTATTGTAGACAATGAGAACCAAAAAAAAAAAAATCATTCCCCCAAGTATATTGAGGTAAAAAAAATGGCTAATTAACAAAAAAAATGAAAATACCAATTTTTCAGAAAACAATTAAAGGTGTGGCAACTTTAATTTTTTTACTTTTGCATAGCATGAATAAACCTTAAACCATATGGAATGGTTTAGTGAGTGAAGAAATTTAAAAAATAAGTAAACACTATGCCTGAAAGGTTAAATCCTGTAATCAAAGTAAAGGGAGCCACAATACATATTGACTTTTTTCTTAAAAAAAGAGACTGTTATTTTTATTATTACTATATATTGTTGTTTGTTTACTAATTCTCATCAGTATGATCCAATATTACATGAAATAAATACTTGAATAGCACTTTTTATTTATCTTCATTTTGTTAAGTTGTATAAGTGTTCTGAATTTTTTTATTTTTTACTATATATATATATATATATATATATATATATATATAATTTTGTTATTATTATTATTGTTATTCACCCAACCCTTTATGAGATGATGCAACACTAAGAAATAATAGAAAGAAAGAATTCAGGTACATGACAATATTAAATTACGAAAAAAGCTTGAGTGCAAGGTACTCTGTATGGGTACTGGTTTTACTTACCCATGTGTTTCTTGTATGACCACATAAGTGGGGGAAAAAGTCTCTCTTGTTTGAAGGTTTTGAGATGGCTGGTTCAAAGCTTATAAGTGCTCCAAATCCTGTGACCTTGATTTTCACTTTTTAAGTACACTCAAGGTCAAAGGAAATGGATATGATGTTTTAGTGTTTAGAAGCAGTAACATTTAAATGTTATTTAATACTTTATTTTATAATGTCTTCCCTAATCCGTACTTAAACATGGTTTGGTTGAATCAGATTGGATTTCCTGATTTAACCCTTATTGCTGTACTGTACACGTCTGCTCTTCTGCAAGCGTGTGGTGATTAGCATGTATGCGTTAGCATGTAATTATAGCCCTGCTCTCCTTCAATAGCTCCTCTTTGATGATTAGCGTTAGAGCACACAAAGCCTCTGATGTAGTGAACGACATGGTTTTTTCATGCTTTAATGAAGGAGAAGTCACTTTTCTCTGCACTTCTCTCCGTTCGAGAGCTTAATCCGTGGAAAATGTGAGCTTTTCCGTTCTCTTATAAGGCATGATCAAAAACGTTTTTGGAAACGTGCCACGTGCCCATCGTTCAGCGTATTGAACCCGACAGAAATGTCAGTGTCAGTCTGAATGAGATGGTTTCAGGAACAAATTACTCAACGCTTTTCTTTTTTCTCTTTTTTACTGAGCTTACAGTACTGTTTTAGCTGATTGAGATGCCACTCAACCCAGCTTGTGGTTGAAGATGTGACGTCTTAGCAGCATTCATTAAACAGTGCATGTAGCCTAAACGTCACTGTTATAGAAAAGTTTTCTTGGCCTATTTATATCATCACCACTGAAGCATTCAGTCTCACAAATCGACTACGGTGAAACAGAAACGTTCCAGAGGAAGCCATTGGTCTAGAGAGAAATTAGTTTTTTATTAAATGGAATCTTTATTGAGAGGAATGATGGGTAAATTCACAAAAAAAAACCACCTTGTGAAGTCTCAGTTTTGCTACGGGTTTGAGTAGATACACACGTGTACCTGTGTTTTCCCTCCACTCTTTCTCTTCAAGGTCAGAACTATAATTCACTTGGGTAGGTGTTTGTTACACCACACTGCAGACACAGTAATAGCTGAAATCATGGATCTCAGTTTCGTATTACCCTGTTTCCTCCCGTGTGTGAAGCATGACGATTTGGAAATAACACCATGAGTGAGGCAATAATTACAATTTTATTCAGTTTTATTCGTATAACACTTTTTGCAGTTGACATTGTCGCATTGTAGCGTTTTCCAGTGTTGCTCTGAAGCGAAAGCAGGAAAGGTTAACACTAAAATTTCTTTACACCGCCTTTCCCTATTTGATTTCAGCATTCGTTCGTATCACTTGCTTTGTTAGTTTAGTTATCTGTTTAATGAGTTCATGTTCCGTGCTCCCGTTAATGATTGGTGTTGTTTTGCTTTGCAAAAGTTTGTTTGCCTACCTGAGTTATATTGTGAGTTCTTTATTTTGTGCAAGTCTGAGCAGTGTTTTTTTTTTGTATTTTTTTTTTGGGAGGGGTTTCAGTTTCATTATTAATAATAAGTGTTTTTATTTTGTTGGTGACGCAGCAGCCTGGCTGGGTTTACTGTGGTGGAACGGACACGGGATGACCATTCGAGTAAACTTCCATGCCTATGGTGTATTGAAACATCACATCCTCTGAAGTGAAGGTTCACATAAGGCAGAAAAATGTCCTAAAGGAAATGCCCTGCCACTTGAAAGTCGTTACATGAACGTTAAAGTGTCACTGTATAAGTGATGATTGTATAAGTGTATGTATAAGTGATGAAGCTGGTTGGTAATTAGGGCTCATAATATGGAGTGCCTGCCCTTTCATAAGCTAATGTTAACAAGCTCTTGTATTAATGATACAACAACAAAGATAACGTAATAGAACAAGCGCTTTAATGTAAACCTCCAGTGGACTGCAGTGAGAGCTGCTGGGATTGAAAAATCACTCACCTCAACCTTCCAGAGTCTGTGCTGTGCAATGAAACTCTTAAAAATGAACTCTTCACGTCACTCTAAATAAGATTGGTTGTGATTGTTGTTTATTTGGTGAGAAAACACACTTCCTGTTGGGCTAGCATTGCTAGAATTAAATGTGTTTTAACACATGATGCCAGTGATCTCATTTTCCAGCACACAGGCTGCTTTATTTGTGTGTGTGTGTGTGTGTGTGTGTGTGTGTGTGTGTGTGTTACTCCTGCTTATTCTTTCAAGTGCAATTTTGCGTTATGAGCCTCTGCTTAACTCAACCGCGGAGGAGTGTTTAATCAGATCTATCCTTCAAGCAGGATTAACCCTCCAGAAAGACCATATCACTTTAGGCCTCCTCCAGCCTTATCACACTCCATTGTAGATGATGACACACACACACACACACAGACAGCTATTGATGACTGGAGGCTGTTAAAGTGAGGTGTCGAGTAAATGCTCGCTGGCATGCTTCAGTGCACCATGTTTTTTTATTTTTTTATTTTGACACTTGTCACTGGACAATGCCACACTTGCCCTACTGCTCATGAAGTACCGACATACTTGCTCTCACTGATAGATTTCATTGGGTATGATCAGTGCAGATCATGTGATGTTCTGGAGTGCCTACCCTGTACTAGCGTCATGCATGTTCTCTGAGTTTTTCCACCCTGAAGGCTTCAACCATCAAAAGCGTATCGTCTTTCAGTTGTGTTCTGAAAACGAGATAAATCGTACAATTCATATGGATTAAAACAATGAGAGAGAGAGAGAGAGAGGGTTCTACTTGTCTCCTTAATAAATTATAACATGGAGAGTGGAAGAAGGACATTAGAACTTTACAATGTCTCAACCTTTGTTTGTCACCTCAGACCCACTGATGTTCCTGTTATCTGATTTGATGTGTGGTTTTTGTTTTGTTGTTGGTATACAGTATGTGCAGTGCAGTTGTGAACAGTTGCTCTGTCCGGTTAAGTTAACCGCAGAGGGCAAAATGCGGCATTTGATGTCTTGGAGTCCTTTACCTGTAATGGTTCCTATCACATGAGGTCATGACACTTGAGTTGAGGAAGCTTCTGTCTAGTGATCCAGTTCCGGCATTTAGGATGTCAGGAACGTGTGGATGAGCCGAAGACCTTGCATGGGAAGAAGGGCCTTCAGGTCATGTGGACGCTTGTTGGTGTGCATTCTGTAGAGTGTAGTGGCTGCTGCAATGTTCTGACGATGTTAAAGATTTGGAAGTACCACAGAACTGTCCTGCCCAATGATTTTAAAGGCATTCTTCTGGATTTTTCCAGAACTGCCATGTTCGTGGGCGATGCTCCCATCCATGACTCTGTGTACTTGGGATTTATAGACATGGCGCGGCTGGTGGCACCGTTCTCTCACGTGATGGTGTACATGGGAAAGACCCATTGATTTAGATTTTCATGTACTTTTTCAAATACGAAAAAATATTCATCTTGCAATCTGTTTGTTTGCATTTTAGTATTTTTGGAAATATGTGATCAGAAGCATGATTGAGGGGGACAGTCAGGGTTCAGTGTTAAAATGTTGAAAAATTAAATAACCAAAATCCCCTTGAAACTTGCTACAGTAGGTTTTGTGTATATTTTATTTTAACTGTGCAATAAATATAACCTCAATAAATGTTTAGTGTAATTTTTAATTTAAGTTTGATTTGTTTATTTTAGATATTTTAGATATTTTAGTCTTTGTTAAATATGTCCAAATTCCTATGTAACAGGTAAATCGTATATGTGTAAATCACAAATTCAAGCCAATATTTCACTACAAGCATTTTCCCAACAAACATTTTGGGATGAAACAAATCAAGGTCTGTAAACTATTAAACAATGATCCGATGAAGAAATCCTAAAATAATAACTTTCCAAAGAATCTATTTCACTCCAAAAATTTACACTACAGTTCTCATAAAATTTTGCTCTCTGTAAAGTTTCAGCCATTTTAGTTGAAATATTACAGAAAAACTTTAACCCTTGAACTTGTGTAAATGTGTGAAAATCTTCTCAGCCTTTTTAAACTGATAGCTTCCCCAGGCTGAATAAATGACCAGTTTACAGTGATGGTGGTCGTGGTGTGTTCCTCATAACATGGAATTGCATTTAGTACCAAGTTCCTCTTCTTTAACAACAATGACAATTTCACATTTTGGAAAAACCCAGAATACAACTTGCTTAAAGTAGCCTGACACATGGCACACCAGCGTGCTGGATGTCAGAGTTCACATAATATCACCTCATCCGCCGTTATTTTGGGTCAATGGAATTAAAAAATGTATCTGGTATGAAATATGTACAAAATATTAATGTGAAATATATATGTGATTTTACAAATTCATTTATTTTTAAAAATCCAGGTCATGCCTTTGTATCCCTGGATCATGCTTCTGATTATGTGTTTTTCAGTGTCCAAACAAACAACTCATGCAAAAGTAAAAGCCGTGTCTATAGTTCTCATTGTTTAGTTAAAATTCTGGGAAAAACAGCAACATTTCCTTGACATAGAATCTTAAATTCATCTGGATTTATTTATCAAACATTTTATGTGAAGAAATCCTTTGGAGGTGCCGCTGTTCTTTGAAAACTGTAGGTCAAGTATTGACACAGTAACATCCATAACATTCTGAAAACCCAGAAGATGGCTCATAAATCCTCTCATAAGAACTTGTGCAGCTATCTTTTCCTTATCATTTGTCAAAGGATTGACTGACAAAAATTGTATTAGTTACAAAAACTAACCAGAGAGACAACTTTTATTTTG
>JAQMYF010000012.1:48578921-48589121 GCA_030014195.1 Neosilurus mollespiculum | reverse complement strand
TGTATATATGTGGGTGTGTGTGTATCTGTTTGTGTGTATGTGTGTGTGTGTGTGTGTATATATACGTGTGTGTGTGTGTACAGTTTTCTAGGTTCTCATTCATGTTTTTCATTATGATTAAACAAAACCTGAGAATTAAGTATATTTCCCTTCCCTAATCTTTCTCCAAATGTGGAAGTTGGACTGAATCTGTGCCAATAAACAGCCCTACTTGTTGCAGTAACATGCTTAAGTACATGCTGTCATTAAAACAACAAAAACAAACAAACAAACAACAAAAAAGAGTGGGGTGGGTTTGAAATATGGTAAAACTATAATTCATGTAAATGTACCCATGGTGTTGTCAGTACAAAAAGTTATTAGGAAAAAAAAATCAGCTGTACTGAATGAAAAAAATAGAGAATTTTCACTCATACTTTCAGACCCCACTGTATATTACAAGTATTACAAAATAGTAGCATTGCCTGGGAAAAAAAAAAAAATTCAAAAACCAAAGTAATAATGATGTAAACAGTAAGACGGATGAGAACTAAGTAGAAATCTGTTGAATCTGTAACATTATCAAATCTGCTTCCTGAGTTTTTTTTTTTTTTTTTTTTTAATATCACAACAGACATATCTCATGATACAAAGTGTATAATTACATCAGTTATCATAATATCGAAATTGTATTATCAAATTGCTCAGACCTAATTTATTAAATATTTTATAGCTTTATTTATTATTGTGGCTTATTGGATTGATTGCTCAATTCTGATTGGTTAGTTACGGCAGTTTCGTTCTATCAGACCATTGGTATCAAAACATTTTTAAATAGATTAAATTGGTTTTTAACAATAACATTGTTTTAACACCAATAATAAAAACATGCCTTTTCTTTAAGAGCCTTTCAAAGCCTCAAAGACACCTTACAAATTGTCTAAAGCAAGCAACCGTACATCAATAAAGGCAATAATGACCAATAAAATAGTTTTTCAAACAATGAAATTCATTTTTAAATTTGCTTTAATTTTTGTAAGTTGTCAACAATATGTTTTTTTGTACTCACCAATGATTAAAATAATTAATCATTTAAATAGTCAGTTCTACTTAAAAAATACCCAATTTATACTGTAGTTGCAACCTAGAATTCTTTCAGTCATTCGTTTTTAAATCGACACATCACTCTATATCATTAGTTTGTTCGTTCCACCACGTGTTACCTGTTACTATAGAAAACGCTAAAGTCAACTTCTGATTCGTTTCCAATTACTTTCAGTACAGCTGACTAATAGAAAATTATACAGCAGTTTATCCCCCTTTCTTGTTTCAATAATTAAATCTTAGTCATATAAATAAACAGATGTTGGTGTTGATGGTGCTATAGTTCGTTACCCATTGTGGTGATCTGTCATCACATATTTGTCTGAAAATATTAACAATTGTATGAATTTATTTATTTGTTTATTTATTTATTTTTGCTCATCTTTGATTTTGGTTATCCAGCATTTGCATTATTTGAGGATGAGTAAAATGAAAACGTTTAATTAACATATTAAATGAAAACTTTAAATAATAATTGAATTAAATGTATTTTTTTAAAGAAATCTGGATAGTTGTTTAGCATTGAAATATTTGCACTAAATAAAATCAATGTAGAAAATGTATTTCCTTTTCTTCAAACCTATTTGCAATAAACAATGCACACAAAAATGAGGATTTATATCTGACTCACCCTTGCCTACAATATTCCATACACAGATCAAACAGTGTACAGTACTGAATTTATAATGAAGGCTATAGAGATGAGTAGTACAACTGTTTGAATATTACAACTGTGCTTTATACTTGGGAGCTTTGGTCTTGCGCTTACCCTTGAACTTTTAGTCTTGCATTTATGTGAATCTAGTGGTTGTGCTGAGGCAATCGTTAAAGAGAAGTTCAGAAATGATTCAGCACACATGGTGAGCATGATGGTGCTGCTTTAGATGGCTGGAGCTATGGTACCGCGGGGTTTCCCTCTCGCATCACCGTGTGTGGGTAAGAGCTCTGACTTTAACCCCTCACTTTCCCCTCTCCATTTTGAGGTCTTAACGTTCTGTCTGTCCTACCTGTGTAAGATGGAGGGCTCCAGTTAAAGGTAACTGCGTGGTGTAAGTCGGGGAAAAGCCCACTAACTGTATCTTCATGGCGATTTCGGAAAACCCCGACACATTACTTTTTTCTTAGCACCTTTTTTTGTAGAGTTATTGCTGCATTAGACCACTCGGTGGAAGTGGAAGTGCGATTTGTTTGTAATTCTATTTTTTTTTTCTTTTTTTTGGGGTTGATGCAGATATTGTTTGTGATTGTCTTTTTCCAGCACTGGGGTGTGTATGCTAAATATGTTGAAAGCTGTTTTTGCTTTAGAAAAAATGTTAGCAAGGTAGAGCCATCAAAATGTAATTAAATAATGTATGATGAGAATATATATAAAAATATATTTCCAGATTTATACTCTGGTTGTATTACGTTTATATAATAATAATATTACTACTACTAATAATCATATATATATATATATATATAAAATAATAATTATAATCATCAACATCGTCAAGGAGACACAGACAACTCCCGAGAACCTTGCCCTTGAGTGACACTGAGCCACTGTATATCGTCTTAATGGGCAGAAAGTCATTTTTCCATGATTTGTATTCTGCAAGCCTGTTTGTCTGATAAATATCACTTTGTCAGCATTTCACTTCCAGCTGTTGATATCATGTTTTTGACGATACACCTCATTCTGCTTTCCAGTTATGACTTAACCCTTCATCTCACATGGTAGCCGTGAGCTTCAGAAACCACCGGGAAAGTACTGCATGTAGGCGATTTTTGTATTTTTTGTGCTTTTTTTTTTCAAATACAGCCTTTAGTGACATCCCACTTCTTATTCCCTCCTGACGCCACCTCATTTGTCATGTCTCAATTACTCATTATGGTATTTCCACTAATATCAAATGATAAGAATAATTCTCTTTTCATTTTTATGTGTTTCTGTACATTTTGTTTATTTTATGCTGTAATGTTTTTACATCAACACATTTAATGGGGATTTAAAGTACATTTTGCCAATCACTGTCATTACAGGATGAATTGATTCGGACTCTCCATCTTGCTCTGGATTGCACTGATGAGTGTGCTGCTGGTGGAGGCGTTCTACGGTGGCTCTCACAAGCAGCTAATTGACCTTCTTCAGCAGGATGTCGATGACTCTGTGGTTTACACGCTCCCTGCTAAGAAATGGCACTGGAGGGCCAGAACATCAGCTCTGCATTTTATGCAGGCCATACCAAGCAGCCAGGCGTACAGGTCAGTGTGTCCGAGACCATCAGGAGAAACAGGACACTGTTAGACTGACATGAAGTGTCTATTTAATTGACCTGAACACTTGGAGACATTGTTAAATGATTTAATGGCACATCTGTATTCTTTAAAGTCGGTCTAAAACAAATGCACATATTTGCTTCTAAACACATTACACGTGTACATTATTGTTTCCTAGGGTGGATCAGTCTGAATGTTTTACCTTCATGGCTCATTCATCCTCCGGTGGCATTAATAAAAAAGGGGTGTTTTGAGTAGATGAGCAGATCTTATTTTACCAGCTCACCTAAAATGAACTTGAATGAAAGTTCCCCATCCATGAATCAGGGCAATTTCATCTAGCATTAGCAACAGCACCCAAGAGCTGAGCACACCTGCCTTGCATTCAATAACTAGAATGCAGAGTCCACCATAAATATTCATGCTATTCGCAAACGTACTTAGGATATAGCTCACAAAAAATAAAAATGGTCATAATCCTGAACTGTCTTGGTTTTCTTTGTGTGTGTGACTAATAATAATAATAATAATAATAATAATAATAATAAAAAGATGAAGAAGACTTTTAAAAATAGTTTTCATAAAATTATCTAAGGCCATGGTTCTTAAGCACAGCACTATTTGCTTAAAAATTATTTAATAAGTTTAAATGTATTAGTAATTTTTGTTCATTTATTTATCCATTTGTTTGTTTAATTACCTGCTGCCAAACAAAATCTGGGTGGTAATTAAAGTTACAGTGATGTTCTGTAGTGATCTGGAGGTAAACTACACCCCGTCAAATCAATGATCTGTCATTGTGGACACTGTGTACATAAAGGGGTTAACACTGTCACTCAGATCAATAGCAGATTAGCTGAGGTATAGGGAAAGTTTTATCAGGACTAACGGTATGTGGGTGCCCCCCTCCTGTGGTATCACGGTCATATTCTCATTATTGGTCATATTTCTTGGTTAAGGGTTATTTATTGTTGCATCTTATCTGGTGGAAATGGGTCCGGAAACTAGCATGAGAAAGCAACTGACAAAAAGTTAATATTGGAAACCTTACTTTTTACCTGCGTGAGAAGAAAGCGCTTCAGTAGAATGGGTGGGTGGTGCAGTTCAGAAGCCGTGACATTCCCCGGTTCTATCAAAGTACCTATATTGTATTTTGCTTTCATATAACACATTTTTTTAATACATGAGGCCAAAGATATGCTTAAAATGGTGTTGAGAGGCTTTATAGGTAATAAAGAGGATATAGGGTGAGCTCCCCCCATGGGGTTGTGCAGCTTGGTTGGTTTCCTGTGGCAGTGCAACTAAACAATCACAGACCACTTCAATAGGAACACATGTTTATTCTTTGAGTTATCCAGGCAATCATGTGTTAGCCCAAATGTGGGCTTCTTCTGTTGTAACCCATCTGCCTTAGGGCTTGATTTGTTTTGCGTTCTAAGATGCTTTTCTGCTTACCACAGTTGTACAGAGTGATTGCGTAACTTTAGACTTCCTGTCAGTGTGAAGCAGCTTGGCTTGAGACTGTTGTGTTGAAAATCCCAAGAGATTGCCAGCCCGTCTGGGAAAAACAACTGTGCCATGCGAAAGGTGGTGACAGTCACAGTGATCACTCTTTTTCCCCATTCTGATATTTTTTTCTGAGAAGTAATTGTGGCTAGTGAGTTCAGTATGAATTGACATGATTGTCATGACATCACTTTTAACTGATGATGTGGGTTTTTGGCGTTTAGATACAGAGAATAAAAATATTTAATGTTTGCTATAAAGCTGACTCTGATCCAGTTCCAAGTAGGGGTGTGTGATATGGTAAAAAACTTTTATCATAGTATAAATAACTTTATATCATGGTAATTGTACACATCACTAATTTAAAAAAAAAAAAAACCTGTAAATATCTGGTACTCTAGCTTCAGGTTTAACACAAAAACATTTTCAAACTTTTACAAGTTTGAAAATTGCAGTTTTTTCCCCCATGTCTGTAGTTATTTCAAAATAAAGTACACTAGAAGCTCCTTATACATTCTGACTTGGTGTTCTCAATATAAAATTGGCAACTCAACTTTAGTGAAGTGTTTGAGGCTAGCCTCATACATGGGATGATACATGGGAATGGAGGTGCTGTCTAATTCTCTGAAACCCGGCTTTTGAGCTGTATGAATCAGAACCATGTCCTTACATATGTATGTCATTATGACGTGTGTAGTTTCTTTCCGTCTTGAATATTTCTTGTCAAATTGATTGCCTCTGGCAAAAGACTGTTTATGGCATTGAATTTCTCAAAACTCTTAAAGATGTATATTTTTTGTGCAGACATACCCATACTTTTTTTTTTATTATTGTTCATGCAGGCACAGAATAGTGTGCTAATTACACACTGCTTACAAATGCTTGCTCGACACAGGTCACTTTTTGTTGCAGTGTAACCATGGTAATTTTTTATTTATTTATTTATTTATTTATTTTTTAATTTTTTTTTACCATCATGGTATAAATGTTATAACCAAATTTCTACAGTGGACAATTTATATCGTCAGGAGGATACATACAATCATACTACCGAACCCTAATTCCAGGTATGTGTATCTGACTGATATTAAAACAAAAAAATGGTGGACCAAATGTCGGAGAAAGGGTATAAGGTAAAAATGTAATTGCATTTGAAAAAAAATGCAACTTGAAGCATATACAGAGTCCAAAGCAGGGATGTCCAGTCTTATCTGCAAAGGGCCAGTTTGGGGTGCAGGTTTTCACTTCAACCAAGCAGGAGCCACAGTTATACCAGTCTTTGTAGTAGGTTGTTGTAGTAGCTTGTTTTCACATAAGATACTTTGTTTTTGGGCTAAATGTCCTGGGGTGGCCAGTCCTGGAAAGGTTGGCACTTTGAAATCTGTGCCACTTATAAGTATACAAGATCTTCCTGAAGTGGGATCCACAAGCTTTTTATTTAATTTTTCCGAAGACCTTACTGAGCTCTTGTCATTCTGACCCCACACCCTGTAATAGCAGAGAGAACACCAGATCCTAGATGTCAGGTTTAAATAAAACAGGTTCTACTTGCAGGAGGTTCTCATCAATGTCATCTAATCTGGAATAGCTGATTCAACTTTTAGACATGAAAGTGTTAATAAATGTAAAGGTGTTTCTTTTTCCTTTCAACTGGTCTGTTTTTTATTTCATTTATTGTTATTATTTTGTTTAATAATTATGAAAATGGGTCCAGAATGTGAATTAGTGTGGTGGCAAATGTCCTACATATAAGTCCCGTAGGCTTTTCGTGCTGAAGTAGTGCCACTAGTCCAGAAGTGTTCATTAGACATCAAACAACAGAAGATAAAAAAAAGCACACACAATCTAATAATTGCAATATCTCATCTTCTAATTGCCATTGGATCATGATCTTGATGTCCTATAGTTTTTTTTGGGCCAAGGAATACAATAAAAACATTTCCAAACATGCCAAATCAATATTATGTGGTCAAATGTAAAGATCCAAGGTGGACGAACTCAAAATATGAAGGTATCGGTGCTGACGATAAAACCTTCTGCTTCAGTCAGTGTAAGACCACAATCTTAGTATCAGTTTATATGCTTTAGTGTCAATAAATGCACAAATACTAGAAATTGTTATTCTTGGATTCGTGGCCATATTGACAAAAGGCCTTCAATACTAGAATTTCTTCAAATGAAGTGTATGTTGGGTCAACAGTCTGTTATTGATTTATTAAATTTATTAAAGTTCAATTTGGATATCTGAAGTAAAATCAATGTTTTTTTCTATATTTTATGCATAAACTGGTTCATTTCTTCTAAACCATACTGTATTATAGAATTGAATTTAAAATAACATGATTGAAATAATTAAGTATTTGCAAGTAATATGGTGTTGGTGTCGTATTGGTGATGTCGTGATGTAGTGTAGATATGGTGATGGGTGTAAAGTAACTTTTTGAATACATGTAAACAATACACACCTATAGAACCAGAATCATCATCTAAAGTTCCAGCAACCAAGGGCATGCGAATTGAAATTGATTATACTATAGTGCATAATATGTCAAACAGTAACTGATGAGGGATTGTAGCTAAATTTGAGGCTGAGTCCCATGGAAAAGTTTTGCAGATTATCAAAGAACGAGCATCATATGGAGATGGGTCTTATCCTAGCATCCACAAACGGCTCAGCAATGTGACGCTCCAAGACCTCCAGTTAAAATCTGCTGCATGGCACAGAAACTGTTACAAGAACACCGTTCATAAAGGCAAGTGCAAACGTGCGAAGGATCACTATGAAAAGGTTGTAGGATCCAAAGGAAGTAAAAGATCCACTATTAGTCATTCAGAAGCAACAAATACTCTTACACGTACTCAGTCCGTCCCTTTTAAAGGAAAGCAGGCATAGTCAGATGAACTACCACCTACACCTGATGCATTACACGAAGCTATTCTTAGAGCACATTATCAAATGCTTGTGTGGAACAATGACTTAGTGCCTAATCCCATTTACCATCTCTCAATGGTTTTGGATGGAAAATCAAAAATTGATAGCTGTTATAACCACTCAACTGCCAGCACCTTATGCAGTTATTCACTTAAAGTGTGGATGTCTCAAATCAAGGTGTTCAACAGATCAGTGTAATGGTCGAAGAGCTGAACTCAACTGCACAGACCTGTGTAACTGCTCACATGATGAAGGCGAGTGTGAGAATATAGAGAATGTGACATTAGTGGATGAGAGTGACGAGGAGGAAGAAGATGACGATGAATATATGGACTACAAATATTGTGATCAAAATTATTACTTAAACTGCGTAACTTTTATGTTGGGTTATTATTACATGCACATTTAATTCGTTCAAAGCTAATTATGTTTTCCACATTTCACGGCAGTTTGATGCCAGTTGTGACATTTGTGATTTGATTTGTGATTCTTATAACATCTCATGTCAGTAATGATATTGTGATATTATAGTCAAAAATAATAGACTAATAACAATTTGATACTATTTTTGTTCACTATAAAAAGTTTTTTGTCCTGTGTCAGTGATAATTAGGAGTAAGAATAAGTATCAGTGAACCAGTTACTGTGTTAGTCCTTCTTTCAGTGCCATTATGTAGACCATTTGATTTGAAGAACTTAGATCTTAGATTTGTTTATGTTAAACACATTTTAAAGATTTTTTGCTTATTTGTTCCACTTTATTCAAAACAGACTTGATTTAACAATCCCTTTAGAATTTTATAATTATTGCATTGGTATTAGTTGACTTCTCAAAGTGAATTTGATGGTCGGCCATATTAGATTGCTCGTGTTAGGTCTTACAGGATAGTGAAATATGCTATGTAATAATACTTTCAAGTATTCAAGTTTTGTGAATTCTTTGACATTGAAAATATAAAAGTTGATACTAAGATTGTGAATATATTTTAACTGGAGCTGGGGTTTTTTCATCATGACCATTACCGTCGTTTTCCGAGGCCTGCCATCTTGGATTTTTATATTTGACAAAATACTATTGATCTGGCATGTTTAGAACCTATATTTGACCACAAAAACCTATATTTTGACACCAAGATCATGGTCCAGTGTCTTTTAGAAGATGAGATATTACGAGTATTAGATTCTGTGGTGGACTCATAGCAGGTTGCTGAAGTGGTGCCATTTTTTTCCTGTTGTTTGATGCCGAATGAACACTTCTGCAATAGTGGTACAATTGCAGC
This sequence comes from Neosilurus mollespiculum, assembly GCA_030014195.1. Taxonomy (NCBI): domain Eukaryota; kingdom Metazoa; phylum Chordata; class Actinopteri; order Siluriformes; family Plotosidae; genus Neosilurus; species Neosilurus mollespiculum. The sequence continues at coordinate 48,580,058 of JAQMYF010000012.1, read as the reverse complement.
ACGAAAATCCCACAGGATTACATTTGCCCCAACACTAAATTTTATGTCTCTTGTTGGAGTATATCAGCTTTCTTTGTCCAAGAAAGTGAAATATTTTGTCCTTCAGACTTTAATTTTGTAACATTCTAGCTGTCAATATAGTACCATATGGTCAAGCTGCTCACTCTTGGGTTGAGATCCGGTGGATGTGCTGGTCTGTCCATTATTGATAGAATATTAGCTGACTGCTTCTTCTCTAAATAGTTTTTGCATAGTTTTGAGCTTTCTCCTGTTGTAGAAGGAAACTGTGTCCATTGATATTGATATTGCATAATTTATTGATAGCCTCCCTTGTCCAAGATTCCTTTTACTCTGTACAAATCTTCCACTTTACCACTACCAAAGCACCCCCAGACAATCACATTTCCCCCACCATGCTTGACAGATGGCTTCAAGCACTTCTCCAGCATCGATTTATTTGTTTTGCCCCTTATAAATATTCTTCTTTTTGACCCGAACACCTCAAACTTAGATTAATCTTTTTATAGCACCCCCCATCTTCCATATTAATATTTTCCTTTTATTGACTAGTCTCAGATATGGCTTTTGCTTTGCAACTCAGTCCAGAAGGCTGGCATCCAGGAGTTGCGTCTTCACTGTTGAAGTTGAGACTGGAGTTTTGCGGGTACTATTTTATGAAGTTGCCAGTTGAGGACCTTTAGGCTTCTGTTTTTCAAACTACAGACTCTGATGTACTTGTCTTCTTGCTCAGTTGTACACTGGGGTCTCCCACTTATCCTTCTCTCCTGGTTAGAGCCAGTTTGTACTGTTCTGTAAAGAGATAAACAATACATATAGATGAATTTCAGAAGAAAATTCTTTTTGTTTCTGTTTAGTGTCTATAATCAAACATATGTATGTTGTAGTTTTAATCAGCACCAGAGTTTTCATCAGTGTGCATGACTAACTTGGAGTAGCTAACAAAATGTGCCATTGGAACACAAGCATGATAATGGGGCTCTGTACATCTGTGTAGATATCTCATTAAAAAATCCGCAAACAATAGTAATTTACAACATTAACAGTGTCTAGACCATCTTTCACCATTTCTGATTAATTTAGATTAATTTAGAGTGCTTTTAATTTAAATACAAGGAA
>JAQMYF010000012.1:48535315-48567521 GCA_030014195.1 Neosilurus mollespiculum | reverse complement strand
ACCGGGAGGAGACCCCGGGGAAGACCTAGGACACGCTGGAGAGACTATGTCTCTCGGCTGGCCTGGGAACGCCTTGGAGTCCCCCCGGAAGAGCTGGAGGAAGTGTCTGGGGTGAGGGAAGTCTGGGCATCCCTGCTTAGACTGCTGCCTTCGCGACCCGGCCCCGGATAAGCGGAAGAAGATGATGATGATGATGATGACACCAGCCATTTCTCAAATTATTTAAACGAGAGTTTTTTGTTTGTTTGTTTTTGTAATTTGTTCACGTCCACATATTATAGTGCATATTGTAAAAGGAGCATGTTAAATTCAGTACCAATGCACCTTTTATATTTTGTCCTTTGGGAATTCACACATATTGTGCAGCTTTTTTTTGCAAGTTTTGTTTTGTTTTTTTAAATTAAAAAGTAAGTAATTTAATCTAAAATGTTATAACTGTTACATCTCTGATTTTGTTGTTGAGTTCGTGCTCACGTGCATACACAGGAAACCTACTGCGAGCGCCGCCACCTTTGGTGCTGACTGCACTTTGCTGAAAATGTTCAGGTTTAGTCAGTGTTTTTTCTTTTTGAGGAGAAATAAATTGAAAAAAAAAAATACAACTGAAAGACAGTAAATTAATCTTATGGCTGTTTCCTTACTGAAAATAAATGCATTTTATATATATTAGGGAACTCTGTGTCTAAGGCTCAGGTTTACTGATCAGAAGGTTTGGGGCTCAAGACCCAGTACGACAAGTCTGCCGGTCAGTTTACGTTCCTACCCTCACCTATGGTCATGAGCTTTGGGTAGTGACCGAAAAATAAGATCGCGAATGCAAGCGGCTGAAATGAGCTTCCTTCACAGGGTGGCAGGTCTCTCCCTTAGAGATAGGGTGAGAAGTTCTGTCATCCGGGAGGAACTCGGAGTAGAATCGCTGCTCCTTCGCATTGAGAGGAGCCAGTTGAGGTGGCTTGGGCATCTGATTAGAATGCCTCCCGAACGCCTCCCTGGTGTGGTGTTTCAGGAGTGTCCAACCGGGAAGAGACCCCGGGGTCAACCCAGAACACGCTGGAGGGACTACGTCTCTCAGCTGGTCTGGGAACGCCTTGGCGTCCCCCTGGAAGAGCTGGAGGAAATGGCTGGGGAGAGGGACGTCTGGACCTCACTGCTTAGGCGGCTGCCCCCGCGACCCGACCCTGGAACAAGCGGAAGATGATGATGATGATGATGATAAAAGTAATAATAAAGTAGTGAGACTTTTTTTTTTTTTTTTTAATTCCCCGGCATGCAATAATGTGTGGGTAAATAGTCATCATTACATCCATCCATCTGTAATCATCTCAATTCCAAAACTTGGAAACCGTTTGAGATTTCTTCATCGAATTTGGCGTGACTTTTTCTAGACAGTGTAGTTGGACCTTTTTATTTTGGGATTTCTGCAATTTATATTTTCTGACATGTGGAGGTGGGGGATGTCATTTCCTAATAACTCTTGTTTACTTCTGATATCGATATCTTGAAGTCTCATTCTTTTTTTTTTCCTCTTGAACAAATAGTCAGAATGGTTTGCGTGTGGAAATGTGTAGACGCATACATTCTTCAGGTGTACTTCAGGTGGATCTTTTTCATTTTTTTTTCTGGCTGCCGATATCAGCTCCAGCTTCCTGTTTGACACAAATTGCAAGCCTCTGAAATTATCAAGACTTGTTTTGTTTTGTCTCTATGAAGATTAGACTGAATAAAATCATTAAATGCAGGGAAGGGCTGTTTGTGGTGTTTAGATATAAACCCATGGACCCATAATTTTGAACTCGGCCTCCACCATATTATAAATAGTCTGCAATATTTATGGGCATGCTGGATCTAGACGGGACCTTAGAAATATGCTTAATGTTTTGGGGATGACTGTGAGGATCAGGTTGTGTCCAGGGGAAATACAAGGTCTATTTTGGTAAAGCCAAATAGGAAGCAAACCACATGACCTGTGGTTGTTTTAGAGCATCCCTGAGAGCACCCTTCCTCCCACCCTTAATTGACATCTGTGTTGTCCTCGTGTGTTAGTCTAATTGTGCAGCAGAACAAACAACATATTAAGGGAAAGGAGGATGGACTGCACTGTAAATGCGTGTCCCATCTGTTTACTCCTCATTATAGCCAAATTAGCAACGAATGCTCTTTACTCTGCTTTGACATTAACATTAATTACTGTTATTATTATAATTTTTCTCTTTCACCTAAACAGCTAGGTGATTAGGAAGAATCAGTGCCTTTGGGCCAGTGCCTGAACAGGTTTTAGGTCATAATTTGAATGAGCAGTTCTTGATATGATTGCACATTGTTCCTCTGCTAGCCTGTGATCTTTTTTGAAAAGGTTGCGTGTTATGTCTAGACAGTGACTGTCACATACTGTCTTTCATATAACGCTTCCAAGAATAAAGTCATGAATTTTATGCAACAGTAGATTTTCTTGTGTTGCTGAGACACAAGATTTGCACTTTGGTTTTTGGGAGGCACTTTCAATAGCTATCACTTCACGACCAAACAGAAATACTACTACTACTGCTACTAGTAATAATGCTAATAATTATTATTAATAATAATAATAGGTACTTCATTAATAATAATTTTTTTATATTGTTATAACAATAGAAGATAAGTTAATAATATATTTTTTAATTGTTATTTTTATTTACTAATATGTTTCTAGATATCTTTTATTTATTTTGTAAAAATTAATATTATTAAATGTAACAATGACAATAATAATAATATAAAAAAAATAATAATAACAATAATAATAATAATTATTATTATTATCATAATAATAATAATAATAATAATAATAATACTTATTATTATTATTATTATTATTATTATTGAGGCTAAAACTTTTCATGAAAAAAAGTATCTGTTGAGAATTTTTCCTCATTTGCTCTCAAATGGTGGGTGGGGAAAATCCAGTGTAAACCTTATAGTATATCATTTCTTATATTTTTCTGAAAATTAATTTACCTTAACTGTTGTGAGACTTTACATGGAGATTACATTACATCTGATATCATAAATTTTAAACTATTTTAAACATTCTTACTGAACGAAATATCATATCCACGGGTAGCGTAATGACTAACGCAAGGCCAAAATGAATAATTCACAAATTTAGTCCTGCTCCGTGTTAATTATAGGAGGGGAAATTTCTGCAGCCGTGTTATGCCAGGAGCAAAGCCGGTCTTTCCAAAACGGCACCTTTCACTCAAAACACTCATGCAATTAGGAGTATGACTAAGCAAACACAGTAACAGAGCCACCCACCATGTCTGGTGTCCTACAGGTCCCTTTTGGACCTAAAACAGCTGCTTTGGTGTCAGCAGTCAGCACTGGAAACAAACGGTGGGCGAAAATTATGGGCTTGTGACGAGAAAGAGAATCCTGCGTCTGCCAGCAGCAAATTACCTTTCAAGGATTTCGTCTTAAAAGCTCACACTCATCAGCAGTGAAAAGGCTTCTCAGTAAATTGTGTAGTGAAAAAGCAAACTTGGGGTTTATGCACTGTATAAGAGAATATGTTCTGAGTAGGCGTGAAAAGAAATCCACAGTTATGAGTAAAAAGTGCTGGGTTCTTGTTTAAAGCACACCCATATTAGGTTACAGCTCTGACGTGTTTGTTGTGATTTTTTTTTTTCCATATTTGATCGATGGACCAATAGTGTGCGCTAGTTAAACTCTAACACATGAGAATGCTTTTATTCTGCTCAGAAGTGACGACTGATTTATAGAACGTCACGGAATTCCTGGCCGGGGGATTTTCAAGTGTTGTTCCGTTGGTGACAGGATTCTTTCCAGCAAGTAACATATACGTTGTATGAATACAACAGAGTGGTAAGCAGTGTTTGCAGGGGGCCGAGCACACTGACCCGGTAATACTGATAATACTTAGAATCATGCCCTGTATTTCGGGATCATTCTTTTGCTCAGACTGTATACTCCCAAAAAATCTCACAGGGCTTGCCGTAGCATGTCCTAACATCTCTACGGCAGGCCGAGACCACACAGGCGTCCACTTTAATGGGTTACCAACATCCGTCCACCAGACTATGGAAGCAAGCAGAGTCACTGTATATGCAGGCGTGAGATTCCATGGAGCTGAGTCGGCAGTGGAATTTGAGGAAGGGGAAGCATGTCCATGTCACTCATTTTCTGTCTCTCAGGGGATTTTGGCTTCTTCTAGAGTCAGAATTCTTCAGTCCATCTCTGGGCTTATGGGTGGAGCGGAATGAAAAATTCACGGAATTATAAACACCCAACCTAATTTCAGTATGTCGCGGTGTCTGCTTACAACAACCTGTTTTCTAAAAAAGTGACAGTAAATGATGCATAGCACTACAGCTTGAGTACAAAGCGATAAACGATTTGGTTATTGAAATAGATAAAATATTTAAAAAATGGACTTTATATGTCAATACAGACTATTAGTGTCCTGCCATACATTTGTTATTACATCACTCCTGTGGACTGTTAAAGAATTATAACGGTTCAAAAGTGCTACAGTATGAATGACTTCCTTTAGCCAGGTCACGAGTGCAGATTTAAAGTGCTTTTTAAAAATAATTTGTGTGTTACCGTACTTAGATTTTGAGGACAACTAAATATTTCATAACATTACACTACATTTAAATTTACAGCATTTGGCAGACGCTCTTTTGAAAAATGAAAAGAATTATCATTTTTGTATAACTGAGCAATTGAGGGTTAAGGGCCTTGCTCGAGGGCCCAACAGTGGTGATAGTGGGGATTGAACCGCTGACCTTCAGATCAGTAACCCATTGCCTTAACCACGGAGCCACCACTGCCCTCATAAGCCGTGATTAGTGTGTATTATAAAAGAATAAAAGTTGTATTTAATGAAGGCTGGGTGATATGACCCCAAAATTGATGTCGCAATATTTTCTGCCATTTTCACGATAATGATATTTATCAACATATATAGTATGCTATGAAAATGCCATTCTCTGTCCTCCTCCTGACAGTCAGATGGTGGTATAATATTCTAGCTCAACATTATACCGACTTTTCACTGATGTGTTGATTAGGGTAAATGCACTACAGCTACCCGATCATTTCTGGAGGAAAGTTGATGTTTTGGATAAGTGGTGATACTCATGATATAAAGTTTGCTGATAATATGTACAGTAATATGATAATGATAAATTATTAATATTTTAATCAGCCCTATAGACAGTTTTATAAAGACAGTATGTGCGTATATTCAAAGTGATATGCACAGCTATAGAGGAAAACAAAAGTGTCTCAAAATATATGGGGATTTTCATCGTCGAAAAAAAAAATTACAGCTGTTCCATTCTAAACAGAAGTAAAAGTTGGATCTACACGAATACTCATTAAAAAGAAAAGGGTCACTATACTTTACTGTCTTTTCATTATGAAAAGAACTTATCAGCTCTGGTATCTCATCTCCTATATGTTTATAATAATGAAGTTATTAAACACCGACTTCAAACACTGACGTTGCCGCGTTTCCGGGAAGAAAACGGCGGCGGGAGATTCCGTGTTCCATGTGCTGTTTTCTTGGCCCACAGCTGCTCACTGGATGTGTGCAGTAGCAATTACTGTGATTGTTGTTAAGTGGTGATGTGTGATTAAAGCTGGGTTTTGTCTTATCGGGAAGGGTTTTCTTCTCACAGTAGCTCTTACAGGGTGCTCCTTTCTCCAGAAGGGAGTGTTTCAATGTCATGAGACTTTAAAATGCAAAGAAAAAAAAAGTTTCAGTTTTAATTTTTAAAATACCATTCTCCCGATTCATCAGAAAAGCCACCTTATGCAAGCATGACATACGTTTTGAGAGTTCTATTTATTTATTTATGTATTAACTGAAGAAATTCACTTTCATATTTTTAACTGCACATTAATCACAGGTTTTTAAGCGAACACAGATATCAATAGACCGATGTTGTCTTATTCTTTTTATGCAAGCTTGAGGTTGTTCCGGAACTGTTTAACGGTATCTCAAAACCTCTGTGGAATTTTCTAACATGTAGAGAACTGAAAACTTCAAACCCCAGGATCTATCCTGTCTTAACTCACGCACAATGTCTATTTCCTCATGAATTTGGCTTACGTACAGTACTAATATCCTTAATACTTAGCTGATTCGGGTGCAAACACATAGATGCACATGTGCGATTTGAATTGAATTGAAAGGATGCATCCAATTTCACTCATCACCTCAAGTTCAAGTTCAAGGCTGCAAGATCATGTCCCCATTTTTTTTTTTTTTATTAGTACCATGACCAAGAGTGTTACCTTGGACCCTTTCCAGCAGGAATATGAACCAAAAAATAGCCATCCCTCATCTGCTTTGGTTCCGCATTTCCCTTTTCCTGTGCAGAGACCGCACCGTGTTCTGATGAACACATGATGGCAAAACCTTTTTTTCCCTCTCTTTGTCGGTTTGAGACCAGTTTCAGGACTCATAATATAATGACCGAAGTAAAGATTTGCACAAGAGGAACTGTTCCCAGATCAGTGTAAGAATGTGAGTTAAACCCAGAGCGCGTCGTGGTCTCGAGGCCGCAGGCTCGCCACATCAAAAGAAGCTGAGCTCGAAGCACAGCGAATGGGGGGTTGGGTTCATTTAGGGAGATGAATGACGCAGCTTCAAAGCTGGCTCTCTCTATCCCAAAGCTCTTAACGCAGACAGGGACACAGCCTCGAGTAGCACCCTTCACTTCACTTTACTTCACTTCACTTCACTTCACTGTGTGTCCCAGCGCACTGATTATTGCCCTCAGTGATGCACCTAACACAGCCCTTTATTTATTTAGGACCATGACACATGAATACGGTTAGGTTCCAAAAAAAAAAAAAATTATTAAAAATGCCGACAGTGTGTTTGCATACCTCTTTCATTATTATAGTGGTATTACTAGTGTAGCTACATTGATAACGGTTTCCTTTTTTCTACAGGATCCTGTTTACGAGCTCTGTGCTTAACCTGGCTGAACTGGTGGCCCTGCGACCGGACCTCGGCGCTCTGAAGAAGGTCCTGTACTTTCACGAAAACCAGCTGATCTATCCAGTCCGCAAAAGCCAAGAGAGAGACTTCCAGTATGGCTACAACCAGATCCTTTCATGGTAATTCCTCTCGAGTGGTTAGGATTAGGGTCGGGACCGGTGGCGTAGTGGTTAGGGTGCTGGGTTCATGATCGAGAGGCCGTAGGTTCGAATCCCTGTTAGATCTCCACCGTGCTAAGACCCCTGTGAAGTGTGTGTTCTGTCCACCCAACAGTATAAATGGGTACCAGTCAGAAATGCTGGGAAGGTAAACTGCTATGGACTAGCATCCTATCCGGGCGGACTTAAATTCCTAGTTGCTTCACGCTATAGACAAAAACCCTGGCTCTGATGAGCCACTAGGTTAGGGTGAAAAATGGGCTTCATCTGAATTCTGGTTGAGTATGGTTTGATTTTTTATTTTTTTATTTTTATTTTTATTTTTATTTATTTATTTATTTTTTTTTTTTTAAGTGGTGCGTTTCCTGCAAACCACAACCTCAGATGTATGTGTAAATAGTGCAGTAGATGTTCCAGTGAAGAATTTATTATCATAGCAGTCAGAAAGTCAGACTTCGATTTTGTAAACCTTCTTTGTCGTTAAAAGCGTTTGCTGCCTCGCTGCACTTGCTTAATTATGGCGTCTCATAATGTAGCTCTTGCTGTGAATCTTGACTCATTTAATATCTTTATTAATCTCGATGCAGCAATTAGAAGTGTAAGTGTGTGTGTGTGTGTGTGTGTGTGTGTGTGTGTGTGTGTGTGTGTGTTTTAAAGGCTGCTCTGTAATTATGTTTTCTGCTTATAGCCTGGCAAAAATCACTTTGCTTGCTTGGTGAACTTCTCGGTTTGTTTATAATTACACTGCAGTGATATTTCCGAGGCTTGTAGCTGATGCGCCTGCTAATTTGAATGCTAATTGAGTGCGGTGGCATTCTTTTGAGTCATCCTTTAATCGTTGTTAATTTGTATAACAATTAAAAACAGCTCGTCGCTGTTTGGTTTGATGTTTTATTGCATGTAATTCAATGAACATCACTATTCCTCGTGAACATCTCATCCACGCATCAGTGCTTTTCACGATTCTTCTGACTCCCGTTAGTGCTTCAGTCTTATATAACACTCCCCTCTACTTCCAGCTTGGTGGCGGACACGATCCTGTTCAACTCGGCGTTCAACATGGACTCGTTCCTGTCTTCCATCTCCAGCTTCATGAAGACGATGCCTGATCACCGACCAAAAGGCCTGGAGCAGCTCATCCGGCCCAAATGCCGCGTCCTGTACTTCCCTGTGTGCCTCCCTGATGTCACAAGGTCTGTTCTTTCATCCTTGTCTTACCCTCCATTCCTCTGCAATTTGCTTTCTGGGGATCACCGTCCCACTGATTAAAAACCTCCAGAAGCTGATGAAGTACATTAATGGCAAGTGGACAAGGTTGTGTAAGAAGGTGGTTAGATAGATTTAAAATCCTGTGCTGGACTCTCTCTCTCTCTCTCTCTCTCTCTCTCTCTCTCCCTCCCTCTCTTTCTCTCTCTCTCACACACACACACAGTGTTGTGGCTCACACCCTCGACGGTCAGTGTGATTTCAGCACGTTACAGTTGTGTTAAAACGGTTTCTTCAGCTGTAGAGGAAGCAGAATAAATACTCGTGCTTCAGCAACGTACCATATCTATATTTATATGTTTTTAGAGTTTTGTCCTCAAGTTGAGAAGCAGCAAAATTTTTACGGGTGATCATTCTCCAAAAAATGAAAAATAATAAGAAAACCCCACACTGTGCTTCGATTGATTGCAGGTTCCGAAACACACTTTTCTTTCTCTAGGAGCATTCTGTGCTAACGACACCAGGTATCGTACATGTAAATCTTCATCCCAAAACATGTCACCATAATGTTTCATTAAATTGAGTGCACCGCAGACCTCCTCACGCAACATCGTGTGTCTGTCTCAGTAGTGTCTTGTAGCTGAATGAACACAAATCCCAGCATCTAGTGGAAAGTCTTCCCAGAGGAGTGGAAGTTATTGTAAGTGTAAATGTGAAGTAAATTTGCAGTAGGATGTTCAATAGGTATATATGTTTTTTTATAATCCAGAGATGTTTGACAGTCAAATGGGTCATTTTTGAGGTCGATGCAAATTGGGTGTGAAAAAATTCTGGGGGGGTGGGGGGTATCAACAGGAGCGCCGTCATCACTGGTCATATTTTATCCAAACACGTGCAGTGCTACCCTCGTTTATCTGTGTGGTTGCTGATATCGCCTAGTCGATGGAAACAGCTGTTTCTAGTTTATTGCGCGTCTCAGGCATCGTAATGTGATGTGCCAGTCTGGTCAGCTCACCGTGGCACAGCGAGCAAAGGTCAGATTATCAAGAGAAGTGAGCAGCACCTGCTAAATTTTGACATCGAACCAAAAAGAAAAGCGGCGATTGTTTTTTCAGAAACGAGGTAGAACGTATTGTCCAACCACAAGAAACTTTATATGGGGATTCTCCTGTAACAGAGATGGTGTTCATAGTTCTTCAGTGAAATGTTCGTTCTATCCTGCATAAGTTATGTAAGTTTCTGACTTCAAATTATTGTCGAATTTTGCCCCGATATTAAGATCTAACATTAGCATGAAGACCTGTTTGCTAGGTGAGGGACTCCGTTGTGTCCACACACGCACACACACACACACACACACACCCCTATGAGCCTATGCTTTAAAATAAAACTTGTATATGGAGCTTTTTTGTAAATGTATTTGCATATTAATGCATATGTTAATTTCAGTACAGGAAAATAACTAAAATACTGCATTTTGAGCTTCAAATTATTATCAGTTTGGTCTCAGACATTTTATTTCATTAGCTGAAGTTTTCTTAAAATGGTTATTTTGTGTAATTCTGTGTATTCTATCTTATTGTAATATATTTTTGTATTATTTGAGATACAAAAAAAAAAAAATGCACCTTTGACCGCTGCCCATTTCCTCCTTTTTCTTCTAAGCCTGTTCCCATCCCTGATGGTCAGGTGTGCATAAACCTTTGCCATATAGTGTATCTTCATAGAGCCATGAATAGAGGCATTATAGTTTCAGATTCTTATTTTTAAGTCTGTGATGAAATTAACCATCTATGGTCACATTGCAACACAACTGTTTAAGATTACTGTATAAAAACCCACTGTATTCAAAAGAAATAGTATTAACTGATCAATATTAGATATTGTATTATTACAGTTATTATCAAGCAGCTGTTAGACCTATTAGAATCCTCTTGTTCTACTTTATTTATAAAGGTAGATATTAGAAAGGTGCCCAGTGCCTGGTCCACACGAACTTTCCTTAAACCTTTTATACCACTCCTCCAAAAAAAGTGGCGCACTCTGATATTTGGTGGGACCGCCTTTAGCCTTGATTACAGCAAGTAAACGCCATGGCATTGTTGCCTCTGTTGGTCAGGTCGAGGCTCAGCAACATTATGTGGCAATAAAATGAAGTCAGTTGACAACCTAAATGTTCTGAATAACCAGGTCTCCCATCAATAGACTTTTTCTTCCCTGATGGCACAGTTAATAAATTGGGGCTCATATAGTAAAAGAATGATTCAGAGAGCATGAGGAATCATTTTCACACCTGAACTGGCACCACAGAGTCCTTACCCTAACCCTATTGAAAGTCTTTTGGATGTGTGGGAGAAGACCTTGGTTCAGTTTTGCCCGTCATCAATTTAAGATTCCACCTTTGGATGGACTTTTGGATTGTTGCCAGAATTGTTTGCTGTGAGTTGAATTCTCATGATTATCAGAGTCAAGTCAAGTCATTTTTATTTGTATAGCGCTTTTTACAATTGTCATTGTCACAAAGCAGCTTTACATAGTAAAATTAAATAAGGGAGGAATCTAAAAAATTCTCTACAACCCCCTACAACCCCCTACACATCCCTAATGAGTAAGCCCGCGGCGACAGTGGCAAGGAAAAACTCCCTCAGTTGACACGAGGAAGAAACCTTGAGAGGAACCAGGCCCAGGAGGGAAACCCATCCTCATTTGGGTGAAGCCATTAAATACAAACCATAAAAGAAAATTTCATTGCAGTCCAACATGTAGTCCGGTTGGTTTTACCACAACTGTAAGTTGTAAGAGTAACAATGGTTCCCCCTTGAGCGAGGCTGATCAAAATCGTTTATGAAGCAGAATAGCATTTAAAAATATAAACAAACTGTATATGGGCCAGTAGTGCTCAAAGCAGCATCAGTGAGAGTAAGCTAGAGGTGCCACGAAATGGACTCTGATTAGAAAATGGAGTGTGTCCCGGTCCTCAGTGCTGGCAAAAATGAATGACTCACACCTGTGGCGGTTTCTCTTACCCTACACACTCGCTTCACTGATCCTAGGAGTGGGCGATCTCTCCAGAAGATCATATGAGGATCTTTTGAAAATTGTCCCTACAGAAATATTCAACCTCATTTGATCACATTATAGGGGCATGGTGGCGTAGTGGTTAACACGTTCGCGCTGCAGCAGGAAGGTCTGAGGTTTGAGTCCTGGACTCCTTGAAGGTGTTTCTGTGTGGAGTTTGCATGTACTTCCTGTGCTTGTATGGGTTTCCTGCCATGATCCAAAGACATGCACATTAGGATGAATGGCTGTTCCTGTGAATGGTTGTGTGTGTGTGCCCGTGCTGCTCTGTGATGGTCTGGCTAGTTGTTCAGGGTGCACCCTACTTTCACCCAGAGTCAACTGAGACAGGCTCCAGCCACCCCTCAACCCTAGTAAGATTAAGCGGTGATTACATGTATGCTGGGAATGTTTTCACATATCACAGTACACCGTTTAATGTACATAACTAATATCCAGCACTAAGTATAATATGTATTCATCTCACTGTTATTTTGTGTGGTCTGTTTATTAAAATGTCTCCGTATATTAGATTTACGTCACGTAGCATTGCGCTGTATGGGTCTTGGGATTTCTGTGCTTGAATCAACCAGTTTTAGAAAGTGCAGCTTTGAAACATTTATCTGTATTAATAAATATAATGCTACATCTATAAACATGTACAATGTAAGTCTTGTATTAGGGGTTTATTTTAGATATAACCTTTAACTGAGATATAGGATGTACACTTAAGCCGTAACTTGCCAGCTCAGATGAGTTTTTGTACAGTATCTGCAGTAATATCTCTAATGTTTAGGTTGCAGTGTGTCAGAACAGGAGTCATTTAAGATTTCTGAGTCTCCTAAAGCAGTCAATCAGTTGCAAATGTCTGTGTCTCTAATCAACATGGCTTATGTAATCATCTGTAAGGAAAGTTTTAGTGGAAAGTTCTGGAGTTCTAGGTCCAAACTTCTCCTTTGCAGCTTAAATTGCTTAATGTAGCTCTCTCTCTCTGTGTGTGTGTGTGTGTGTGTGTGTGTGTGTGTGTGTGTGTGTGTCACAGCTAAGAGGCACTGTAAGTGAACTGACAGTGATGACGCAAAGCTCTCGCCTACAGTGTTTCTCAGCTCATTTTCAGATGCTAATTTGCCTCATCCACAGGAAAATCACAAAGTGTAAGGAAGTGATTACATGCGTGACCGGCCATCCGTCACCATGCCCGAGGATTCTAACCAACGTTCTTTAAGGATTTTGAAAATATATAAAGTGAAATTAGACAGACAAAGGACAAACACACTTTGAATTTAAATTCACCGGTACCTTTTACCAAGAGTTTTTTTTTAATAAGGTACTAATTAAGCATCCAACCATCAGCCACCAATCAAAAATAGTTCACATCATGATACAAGCACCAAATGTGGTCTGGTACTTCCATAATCTGTTTCTCTGAATCTACTGAAATATTTTCATGGCCACTTGAATTGAACATTTTTTCAAGATGGACGCCTCTAATACAAAATGGCGCCACTTTAATGAAAGAAATTTGCGTAACAGTTAAAATGTAATTTGAATGTTTTACAATTTTCACACTGTACATGCACAGTTTCAGAACTTCTCTGTGGGTTCATGGATACAGTTTCTAGCAGTTTATAAATTGTTTTGATTCCTTCTTTTTCGCTCTGTACAGCTTTCCACACACAAATTGCACTCTCTGTACACCTTGCACTACTCTGCACACATAACAACCACACACTCTTTGTGTGCATACTGCACTGACACTTTATACATTACATACATTATATTGTATATTTTTATATTTATATTCAACTTTTAACTATTGGTGTCCTTCAAATAGTTACTGTTGTTGTTATTGATCTCTTTTTTCTCTTCTTGATATTGATAGTTTGTTATTTTTATTCTTCTTCAAATATAGGACAGTCGTAACAAGCATTTCCCTACATATTGTACTGTGTACGATTTTGTATGTGACAAATAAATTTGAAATTTGACTTTCACATGTACAGCTGCAATGCAAACCAGAACAATATCGGTTGGAGATCCCAGGACAGCCTTCAGAGTTTTCATCAACAGATGAACAAATGGACAGACAGATGGGATATTGGTTTTAGGGAGCTTTAAGAAGTATTTATTTTCCAATTAATATAGTTAAAAATAAAAATTTGAACACACAATCATTTTGAAAGGCAACTTTTACAAACAGCCAAATACAAACTATAATAAAATAACCACCATTTGGTTATCATGGATAAGAATGCATCTTAAAAATGGTAGGAATTGTGGTTGCCAGCGATGAAAGCAGATTGTCCAGCATCGAAAGTCTCTTTTTACCAAATACCACTAAGTAAACTATTTCGCCTGAAAGCCTGTATCTCACGGAGCAGCGAATGTTGACGAACGTAGCGAATTTTGGATTCGCCAACTTTTCTGATGAATGTTACAAATATTAGGGTTTGTCATTCTGCAACATTCAGGCGAATGTTTGCGGAAGTGTTTTTGAAACACAGTTGGCGACCATCAGCGACTCTTAGCAGGGTTTGCAATGATGAGCAACTATTTGCCACTCTTTTGCCACTGTTTGGGAACGTTTCGGACCTTTTGTCAACTCCTGGTAAAATACCTGGCAAATGTCAGGTGAATCTTGGAATTCAACACTATAAAAACTGTAAGCAAACCCACCCCAGATATAGAAGATGGACTTCCAGAATATGGAAATGAAGCCCAACGTGCTGCTGCACCCTGGGGAAGAATTGCTTTGTCTGGCTGAAGACAAGGAAAGACGAGAAAGAAAAAGAATGATTGATGAACCCATAAAAGCAGGTGAGTAAATTCTCTCCGGTATTGGGTTTACTACTTGGCGAACCAAAAATAACATTAGTGACACGTGTTAGAGCAATTTGCTAATGTTTACAACTGTTTGTGGAAAAATAAACTTGCAAGGAAATTTTAAACATTACTTTGTGTCACAAAAAACTGTTTGCGACCCTAAAAACTGTTAGGGAACTGTTTAGCAACCTTTTTATGATCCTTGTCGAAACCCCAAACTCGCTACGTTTGTCAGCATTTGCTGCTCTGTGAGATACAGGACTAAGGGCTCTGCCTCACAGTAGTATGGAATAATAAATAGTGAAATTTAGGGATACTGAACACAGTAACCATGTGACAAGATATTTCTCTTTCAAGGTTAAGCTTCTGCAATAAACCAATTACTGAAATCCCGGAATCCGCATATAAGCGGACTAATCTATGTATGGTCGCTGTTATGGTACATTTCTAATTGTTTTTTTGTTTGTTTCTTTATTATATATTCTTTAAATTGCATTACATATTTCCTGGGGTGACTGCAACATTTGTCTTTGAGGCATAAAATGGATAGTTAGTACAGTATTGATTCTACAGACCGTGATTTAACATTAATACGCTTTCCCATGTGACTCAAATCCCAGTACAATTAGGCGCATCAAGAGGAAACAGTATCTCGATGATCTCTTACCAGGATTCCATTGTCTGGAAAGACAGGTTTTCATTAGCCCATTTAACTCAATGCAGATAACCAAAGCTACTTCTTTTTTTTTTTTTTTTAAGTTGGGGGGGGGGGGGGGGGGTAGAGGGGTATTTGGGTGGTTTTTAAAAAGCGCTTAAAACCCATTGTTGTGACTCTCCGAGGAGTGGCCAGCCTCCAATGACTGACTCGTGAAATGATTGTGTTGCTGAAGCAGATGGCAGGATATCCTGCTGAAGAGATTCCTTTAACAAGGTTCAAAAGGAAACAGCTCCATATCAAAGTTTCGCAATGGCAAAGTTGGAAAGTTAGATTAAAGCCACTTGGACGTGGATTTAGTCTTCTTCTAGGGCATCCTACTTCACTAATGGAAAAGACTTCCTGGTTTATGACTAGATAAAGTTCAAACTCTGCGTGGGAGTCGGTGGTCCTTTTGGGAGGTTTGCAGTGGTCGTGATGGTCGGCATCCTTTTACAAATATTACGTGAAAAATTCAGCCTCAGACATCAGTTCTGGCTCAGTGAATGGTTTTCTTTGTGCTTTGAGGTACATTTGCATTGATTTTCCACTGACCCAAAAATGCATTGGGTTTTGACACAATGTTGAATGCAGATATCTGACACAACTAGGCCTGACTTTTTTCATACATGGATCACTACAGCTGAAGCTATAGGCCTCTATTCAGCACTCTCCGTCCTTAAACTCGAAGCTGACCGGAGCATGGCCCGATAGAGGTTAGGAATACTTATCAACTTGGCACTGCAACTCCAAATCCTCATACGCCACATCACTCATCCTTGCAACAGTTCCTTTTTTTCTTTTCAATTGCTCTGAAGCCGTAATGCGGTTGGAGCGAGGAGATGAAGAATCCGGGGCTTTCTTAATCAACCCGTCAAGCGTTTAATCTTGTCGGTGGAACATCTGGCAGGCACCTTTTCTCATTTGTTTCATACAAGTTAGATTATACCTCGCAGTTCTTGTAGGATTGGTTGGTCTTAAAAAAAAAAAAAAAAAAAGTCTCCTGAGGCCCAGAGTCCCGATGACTCCTCAGCATGTCCCCCGTGAAAATAATCCAACAATAAAACCCAAAGGTACAGCATGCTTCTGATCTGCAGATTGCATGTGCCAGGACAGAGCCACAATCGAGTCCATATGGTGCTTTGAAGTGCTCGCAGCAATCCGTGATAAATAGGAATGAAGCAAGGACAAGGATGAAAAAACTGTCCTAAGTAATTGGCGGCTAGCAATGGGAAATATGTAGGCTGATACATCGGATATTTCTGTATATATTTTTAAAAACTAGGAGTGGATGGAGTTTTGTTTCTAGTTTTGATGGGTTGGTTTTGTAATGTGGATCACTGACTGACATTGAAAGGCTTTCCTCCGGGTTTCCCCGCATGCTGGAACAGAAACTGATGATTTGAACTTGTAATGTGGATAACATTCCACTTCAAAAGCTGTAAAAGAACAGATAATATATAACTGCAGCGGTAGTAGAAAGGCATCTTGTAGCACTTGTGACCTCTTTTTCAAGAGCTAAAAAGATTTTGAGCTTGTTTATGTCCTGCATTCCCAGCCCACAGGAATCCCCCTGACGAGCATGTAAACTATCTATCAGTAGTGTGAAAGATCATGTTGCTATATGAGATTTTACTTCAAGGCCACCATATTTTCTACCATGTTGGGTGTTTTGCCCATTTTTCTCACTTTTGAGTGAGAACCTACCCAAAGCGCAATCCCACTGTTCTCATTACATAGTGCCTTCACAGACACTTTCATGGGCTGGGAGTAGAAACTCTGGAGTTTCTTCAGATACTTACCGTATTTCTACTCCCTGTGTACAAAACTCCCACATAAAAACAGACAGGTGTTGTGTCTAGTACGTTATATTTTTTGAGGGCTGTCTTTGGTCAAGCTAGACAAGCACTACATATTTCCTCTTTTACTCACTTGCTCTGTTTGAATGTGCCAGCACTTATATTGGTGGGCTGCTGCTTTAACAACAACATTTCATGTGGTTTTCTTTGTTTTGGATATTTTGTGAATCTTGTGTTTGACTCCTCTTTTTGTACCACAAAATCCACCATAAAAGTTTCTGGGTCATTAAAAAGTACAACCACTGGATTAGGAGTGAAACACGCATTAACAGGTCAGGCATTTTAGTTATTCAGAATGTTTTGTCATTATTTTCATACTTTCTTAAAGAAAAAAAAAAGCATGCTAGTCATATTAGGCAAGACAAGTGTTCAGTTTCCACTGTGCTTGTTAACCATATTAACAGCTGGGCAACTAGTGTAATCAGTCATGGCGATGTTCCTATTTGGTAAAAATCAGAGTTGATGCAAAGTCTTTGTGCGTAAGGAAGCGCTGGTAGGTTTGGAGTGACTAGCACATGCATCATTCGCCCCGTTCATTCACCTCATACATTCTGTTTGATTATTAACTAGAAATGTAATAATTAGCACGCAGTGTATTAAGCATTTTATTTTCTTCCAAGTGAATATTTGGATTGTTTTAAGACTCACTTGAAGCTTTCGGATGCTCATCCATTCATTCATTCATTTTCATTCATTCATTCATTCATTTTCTGAACCATTTAATCCTAATTAGGGTCACGGGGAGGCTGGCGCACATCTCAACCGACTCTGGGCGAGGGCAGAGTACACCCTGGACAGCTCGCCAGGCCATCGCAGGCTTTCGGACATTATTTTCTCTCTTCTTTCTTTTTTTTTTTTTTTTTCCAGGTCGTGCAGCATCATATAGTAAGGAACACTGGAACACACATGCAGTTTTTCAGTGGACTCGCACTGAGGAGGAATCAGCATTGTGATTCTAAGGATTATGTGTGCAGCTGTAGTTCAGACTCATATTCACGTTGTGCGAGTGAAGTTTACCAGAGTTGTTCCAAAACATAATGCTGTTGAATAAGTTTACCCAGACCTGTCCAAACACTATTACTGCTCCGCTCCTAGGCTTAGCTTCCATTTCCCCTCAGTGACCTGTGTGTTTCTCCTATCAATCTTCATCAGTGACTTTACAGAGAAGCATTTTCTCTTCTGGGCTTTAGAGGTACAGTTTTGCACTAGCGTCTCATTTTAACAAGCTGCAGTAAAGGCTATGAGCCAGATCCGGGGTGGGAGTCCTGCCGCCCCTGTGAGGTCAGTTCAAAGTGATGAATGTGGATATTAATGTGCAATAATGACCTTCTCGGACCACATTTCCGAAGCTCTTTTCAGGTCTCTTGTGCCCGTAATGTTCAACCTCTGTCAGGCCACCGTGCAGGACGCCCGTTATGATGAGATTAATGATGCCAGTGGTACAGTCCCAGCTCTGCCCTTGCCCATGTTCAACCTCTGTACGATCAGTCTCTTTTGTTTAATGCACAGGGAGCGTTAAGTCATCCTGAGAGTTTTACTTTCGGCCGGTTTTGCAGCGCTGCCCAAAATGCAGAGACCAAGTCTGACTCGCTTCCAGCTCTTTCGGTTTCTGAGCTATTGCATCGGCCAACCTCAAGATCAATGGCATTTTTCATTAGCCCGGGAAAGCGGAACCGCTTGTGATTATTGCCAATAAAGGAAATTAGATCAAATGATTTTTGACTTTGATCCCCCCCCTCTCTCTCTTTTGCCCTGCCATCCTTTCACATTTAATCAAACGTGAGGTAAAGTCATCACTGAAATTGCCGTTGATTTATAAATAAGCTAATTGGCGGCATTCTCTTTAAGTACCTCTCCCTCCGGTGGACATGGCCCTGTTTTTATTGCCTAGTCAAAACCCGCTTCATGTAATTTTCAAAATGGCTCTTGAAATGAAATTTTCCTCTGAGCTCGTGAAGCACCTCCATCGCTCACAGCTCTCTCCGAGTACTTGTGTTCATCTATTTGGTGCACTGTTTCACAGACCAGCTCTCTGTCCTTACTTGTTTGTAAAATCATCCATCCTAATCTTTCGCTTTGGCACCGAGTTGGTCGAAGCAAGACTGTTGAGTGGCCCCTGCTGATGTTTAGTCTTTTGAGGTTCACTAGAAAACATAAGGTTTATCATTTACTTGTGAGTACTGTACTAATTTGGAGACCGGCAGAGTCTAAGAATGCCGTGTCTAAAATTAGCAAAAAAAAAGTCTATACTTTGAAAAGACATCTCTGCCAGTTTTTGAGCATTTGAATGCAGGGCAGTTATTTTGGAGAGAAAAATTTGTCAGAACATAAAGTTTAATCTTGTATATGAAAAACCTGCAACTTTGCTTACCAGATGATGAGAGAAATCTGGCTTTATGGACTGCATGTCTGAGCACAGATAAACCAGTGTTTTTTTTGTTGTTTTTTGGGGGAGGTGGACAAAAAAAAGAAACTAGAAAAAAATGTCAAAAAGCAAAGGGGGGAATACAAAATGTTAACAAGGTGTCATCTAGTCTTGTACAATATAACTATATCAACTACTTATTAACCAAGAGCGAGATATGTCCAGAGAAATCTCAACCTGAAGTCTTTGGTACAGACTGAGCCCTAAGGTTTGTTTATTATATGGCATTTTAAAATGTCCTTCTCCTCCAGAAAATTCTGAATGCTGATAATGATCAGAGCGCAGCTAGCTAACGAATAAATTAGCAGTTTGATATGCCCCGGTCCGGATACGGGATTTATTGCCCGTGTGTCGACCAATCAGAGTGCATGTATGGTCATTGCCATATTATAAAAGGGCTTATTTGGCTTCACAATTTTATACAGAACACATTGTGCTTAAAGAGCTGTGCTATTTAAAATTGGAGAGCACTAATATGAGTTGTCTATCAAAATATACTGAAAAAAAATTTAGATTATAGAAAATCTATTAGATATAGATTTTAGATTTTAGAAATTTTAGTTTAGATCTCTTTGATATTTAAAGACACTGTCTGAAAGCCCACTCCTTTCCTTGACATTCTTCAAAGAGAAAAATCAAAGAAAACAAATTGTTTTTGAGAAAATGAGAAAAAAGCCAAGAATTGAATTTTTTATTTTTTATTTTTGTACATCTTATGCTGATCTAAAGTGATCT
Source organism: Neosilurus mollespiculum (assembly GCA_030014195.1). Taxonomy (NCBI): domain Eukaryota; kingdom Metazoa; phylum Chordata; class Actinopteri; order Siluriformes; family Plotosidae; genus Neosilurus; species Neosilurus mollespiculum. Next base: position 48,547,549 of record JAQMYF010000012.1, on the reverse strand, counting down.
GCTCTCCTGCATTGTTCAGCGCAAAGTTGCACATAATCTTTTTAAAAATCAGTTTTAACTTCCACGCATCATGCCATTTAAGGAGTTTATGTACATCAATATTATATAACTTTTTTATAAGGTGAGCAGAGTGGAAGTTCTAGAAATGGGTTCTGTCCATCCTTCCATATAACTTGTTAGGGCAATAAGGAAATGATTTAGGATGGGTCATCCTCAGGGGCGAGTAGGGTGGGATTGTATATGGGTCACCTTGACCTTATTTCATGGTCACAAGGTCACTTTTTCCATACTCAGCTTGTCAAGGTTTGTTAGTGTGATACCTTTTGGAAAGAAAAGAACTTGGATCACCAAATTTTGTGGATGGCAAATAGGGCTTCTCAGGGGCAAATAGGGTAGGATTGTATATGGCTCACCTTGACCTTGTCTCAAGGTCACTTTTTTATATTTGGCATGCCAAGGTTGTTAGTGTGATAACTTTGAAAGGAAATAACATAGGATCACAAAATTTGGTGGATGAGTTCCACTCAGAAAGGTCTTGGTTGGGATTGTATATGGGTCACCTTGATCTTGTTTCAAGGTCAAAAAATGGCTTTTTTCCATATTGGCATATTATGAAATGCTTCTTTTTGGTAGGAGTGTCTGGACCCCTGTGGTGTTTTTTAAAATATTTTTAGCATGCAATACTACAGCATTGTCTTAAAACCTAGCATTTAACAGATTTTTCATAATTGTCACTGCCAATCACCAGCTGATATTATTATACCCTTTTTTAACATAAAATGGCAGAGATGTTAAACGTCCAGTCTTTTCAGTTCGCAAACATGGAAAAATCTATATCAAGCAAAACTAGTTTCATCCATAGCACATGCTGCTACATCCAATACATCCATTTGACTTACATTTGTATAAACAATCCGGTAGAACGTTGTTATTAGTTCCAACATTTTTTCTGGGGAAATAGTGTTCAATAGAGCAAATAGAACGTGGTGAGTCTAAAGCACTAAAGTCCTCCCAGCCAGTCTGCAGCCTTTGCGTTAAGCTTTTCTGTGCGCGACGTTAATTTCTCCAGCTTTCAGCAGTGGAAATGTTGCTTTGTGAAGGTGATGCCCAAACACTCCAGGACACCAGATTATCACTTTGGATGCGAACAGCTCTCGACTGTGGGTTGGGACTCAGGCAGGCCATGAGCTAACCAGGCACACGTAAAGCGAAAAAGGGCTTCCACACCACAAAAGTCAATCATTTGTGTGTACCTCAAAGAGAAGCTGGTTTTTACACTCCTGACTTTATAGCTCACTTTGTTTTGAAGTCGATGAGATCTCCAGCAACTGGAACGCTCCTCCATGTATTGCAAACATATTGTGGGCCGCTGTGCTAAATCGGTTAGTAGTTAGTCATCCCGCGCCGTCGCCCTCAACCACAAGGTTTTTGGCGCAGTGAAGGCACTACTTAGAGGATCCATTTCAGTCAGGCCAAAATAATGAACTTTCTTCCTTTGGGAAATGACTGCTGAAGGCATGGCACTGTCTACTAGAGATTATCTGAGAAACTATGACTGTGTTTTGCTTGCCATGGTCCAGAGTTTCTGTGGTATTCATTTGTAGCTAGTGGGCAAGAGGGGAATTAAAGGCTCTGAAAGTGAAAAGTTGTGCCAGAAGCTCATCTGCATGAATCGGAGCGTGCAAGCCAACAAAATAAAACGACTATGTGTAAGGCCATTGTTTATTACGATTTATTTTGTGTGATGAGCATGCTTCTCTTGACGTCTTTCATTGTGCTCAACTTCAAGCCATTGATGGCTCATTCTTCAGCGCCACGTTTCAGGCTCATGGCTGCTCTCTCAGTTCTGCTCCGCTGCAAAAAATAATAGCGCGTCAGTATGTGACGGGAGCGAATCTTTTCTCTCGAATAGCTAATTGGCTGAAGTCCATTGCACAACCTGCAATTAGGCCTCCCAGTGCAACGAAGCAGCTTATAGGCAGTCTGAGGGAAGTCGGGAATGTCTCTTCTGTGTTTTATAGATGTCTGTTGGCACACAGTACCACCCAAAAACCTGCCTTGTTTTTAACTAACTTGTAATTGTCACGTACGGTGCACATCACTCAAACTCCTACCTGGTTTTATTTTAGTCTGTGGGAAAGGCCACCGCGACAGATTTTGCTAGTTTAGAGCAAAGGGAAAACATGACGTGGGTTCATTTGTAAAGTAATTGACATTCTTGTGTTCTCACACACTAATTACTTGGTCGGAACAAAAGGATGAACAAGAGGACTTTTAAGGACCTTGGGACTGAGACATGTACTGCATGTGCATGCTAAATATGAGGGTACTGTTTTTAACAACTTTTTACACTGTGGTGTCTTTCATTTCTAGATTTTTACCTGGACATAAGCTCCTGCTAAGACAAAGCCAGTCCCAGAGTCATATCAGCTCGCAAGATTCCCGAACACATCCTGAAATAGCAGCTAGGTAAGTAAACAATATAATACTGACCAATGGTTATCTATAATATTAAATTGATTAATATTTATGGCATTTGGCAGAAATCCTTATCCAGAGTGACTTACATTTAATTATGTTTTAGCAGATTGGTGGCACGGGGGCTTGAACCCCCAAACATTTGACCAGTAACCCAGTCCTGTAACCACTAAGCCACCACTGGCAATGTCTCTTTGTTATACACTGCTCAGCTTAAAAAATCGTGCACTTTAAAATTTTGTGGGATGTCCTTTAGCCTTGACTGCAGCACATAATCGATATGGTATTGTTACTTCGGTTGGCCAGGTCGAGCCTCAGCAACATTATGTGGCAGTAAAAGGTAGTCAGCTGATGACCTGAGTGTACTTTTTGACCACGTTATCCCATCATTTTCACACATGAACTGGCACCACAGCGTCCTGAGCTTATAGAGGTTGAATCGTGTGTTCTGTGCATGTACATTCTGTGCATGGTCTTATTAAGCAATCAAACAAAGGCCAATTTATTGACTACTAAAAAAATCCTTTTCCATCACCACTTAGAATTTATATTTCCTATTGATAAGGTAGAATCCTCTTTTTAGAAAATAGATATTTTTATATGTGGGATTATTTTCTAGGGTTGGGGCCATCCTGGTGCTTTTTTGGTGCTTTGAATTTATTATCTGTTCACAAGAGGAGGAACACGATGGTGGAGCAAAAGCAAAATTTGATGACAAAAGTAAAATCATAAAGTACTTACTGCTCCTGTGTGATTGTGGCTGTCAAAGTGACAAATGTCTGCAGTTTTTCATGCTAATATTAAACGCAGAATTCCCGAGTTAAGGTTGAACCTCAGAATACGCTAAGGCTGGTAGTTTAACATGCACTTGTTTACTATTTGGCATCTCTCAAAAGCAGAGCATGTGCAGTAACCGTGACTCGGTCCCTTTAACCCTGTTGAAGTCTTTGGGATGTGCAGGAGGAGACTTTATGGAGTGGTTCAGTTTTCCTGCCATCAATTCAAGATGCCGGTGGAAAATAAACCCAACTCTGGATGGAAATAAATGTCATGGTGTTGCTTGTTGTCGAAACAATGCCATGGTGATTGCACCATGTAATCAAAGCTTACGGTGTTCCAACAGAATATTAGTGTGCAGCTTTTTTTTTTTTTCTTCTGAATTGTGCTAGCTCTACAGATATTCAGAGTGAGACGGAGCAAAACCATGAGTGTGATGCAGAAGAGCTGGAGCATCAGCATCGACTAGAGTCCAAGCAGCGCTCTGATCCAGAGAGAGGAATGCCACGGCCTCTGCACATCATCTGGCCCCATCGTTGGTAGGTGTTTTGATATTCTTGTCCAACACAACGTTTGTGGTTTGCTTCAGTTCACAGTTAGCCAAACCTGCAAATCTAAACACCTTTAAAAAAAACCCTGCATGTGGATTGGGTTTCTAACTCTAACAACGTTTTGTTTATCATGTGAATCATTATTTCACACTGGACCCTGCTTTACCTCCAAGGAAAATGTGGTACAAAGTGCAAATGGCAAACGTTTCTATGGTAGATTTGAGTAAAAGGCCGAATCTGACTGTTTGGCATGAAGAGAAATGGTTCAGGCTTTTGGAACTGTGTATTATGTTTGACAGCGAGGTGGGGGCATGGAACATGGACAACCCACATGTTTTTGGTACAACATGAAGAAATCATTTTGGTGCAACAAAGAAGGACCATTGAGTCCATTCTAGGCGTATAATCTTCAATCCGTTCTGCTCGGATCTTTTATTGCACAGCAGTTTTACTTCCTGTTTCTCTCCAAAAAAATCAAACAAACCTGACCAGTGTAGGTGAGATACATCAGTTGTTTTAAAGTCGATCTGTGATCACAATAATAAGGTCCAAAGTCCACTGCAATGCCAGGTCCTCCTGCAGTGTGGAAATGCACTAACACTGAGCAGTGTTCGCAGAAAGAGCAAGGGGAGGGATGAGAAAAGATCTCGCTGCCCACAGGACCGCTCTGGCTTTTTTGCTGAAGCTTAAATGTCTTCCACTCCCCATATTTTCGAGCTTCTCTTGGCATTAATGGAAACCAAGCAGCGTTGTATCTCTGCCTCATCTGCTCAGCCTACTAAGTGGGGAGAGAAAAAGGTTTTCGAGCTGCATTTTTCTCCCATGACTCTGCTCTCATCTCTTGGCGGGGACAGTGTGTTTCCTGACTGAAAAAAAAAGCAAAAAAGCTCATAAATCAGGTTAACAGGCGAAAGAAAACAAAGACCACCGGTGCAGAAGTTTCTACGCTGGCACTGGGATTTAGCCGTGTATGTTTGCGTTGGGTCTGTGTGTCGCACCTACCCTTGTATCAGTAATGAAAGCGGGCCGTTTTGTAATCTCTTGAAAAACTGAGTAAAACACAGATGGATTAAGGACTTGCAACATGCGCGTTTCATAAATGCTGGAGCCAAGCCGAGTTAAATTAGGGTTTACACAGGGCCAGAGCAACTGGTTCGAAAAAGGCAAGGCTTGGATTATCTGTATGATTTAAGCAGTGACAGCGTGTGTGTGTGTTTGTGTGTGTGTGTGTGTGTTTGTGTGGTGTAGTGTAGTGTTTCAGTCCGCTCTTTTCCACTAAGCTTTGTGTTTTTCCCCCCTCTCATCACTTGCTTACAGATTGTTAATCTGTTTGTGGCCTGGTTAGCTGTTCATCCTGGTCCAGATTACAGCGCTGTCTAATTGGAAGCGCTGCTCAGGACCAATCAGATCAGAGATCAGTGCATGCAGGTGTTAAAGCGATGGCAGCTATAATGAATCAAGTTTGAGTGAGCAAGGTGTTAGGCTTAACCTAACCGCAGATTCTGTTTGGGGTAATATTTTGAATAATTGTAAAATAATTAGAATTTTTAATCAAGCTTAATAATTGTGTAAAATCTGCTTTTAATTTAATTGCACTGCAATAAACATGGTTTACATAATTACTATTCTTTATCTTACTATATGGTTTCTAATGCGTTTCAGTTATTTAATGTGTTCTTTGTTATGGTAATATTTTAGTTGGTCTTTAATGATGTAACTGGGGCGACATGGTGGCATACTGGTTAGCACGTCCGCTTCACACCAGAAGGTCCTGGGTTCTAGTCCTGGGCTTGGGCGTTTCTGTGTGGAGTTTGCATGTTTTCCTCCCATTCTTGCTACGGTTTTGTCCGGGTACTCCGGTTTCCTCCCACAGTTCAAAGACATTAGGCTAATTGGCTGTTCCAGATTGACCCTAGGTGTGCATGTGCGTGTGAATGTTTGTGTGTGTGTGTGTGTGTGTGTGTATCTTTGTGTGTTGCCCTGCGATGTTGTGGCGAGCTGTTCAGAATGTACCCTTCCCTGTCGCCCAGTGTCGCCTGAGGTAGGTACCAGCCACCCAACAATCCAAGAAGGATTAAGTTACAGAGTTAATGAGTGATGTAACTGGTCAAAATTAGGGTTGCCAAATCAGTATAAATCAACCTGCCTTAAAAGTGCATTAAAAGGGACTTACAACAAAATGTAAACCAAGTGTTCTATTTAGCCATATTAAACAATATCGGAACCTGTGAGCGTTGAACTTGTCCGAGACATAGAGACTGAAAGAGAGGGAAGTAAAAAATGAGTTTCAGTTTTTACTTAGTGTGTAGCGGGAGAGCGGATGTGTGCTGTAAGAGATTAATCATAAAAAAAAAAAATAAAAAAAAGTGTCTCACACACAGCGCTAAGAAATGTGTGACTAGGTTATGCACTTACACTGATATTACTGTCACTGAAACTCGTTTATGATCGGATGAAACTAGTCCACATGTGTTTGATTCATTCATTGAAGGTCTTTATTTTAAAAATACAACAGTGATCAAAGTTACAGTAGAATTGAAATAATGAAATAAATAAATAAAGCAATCAATAAAAGTGCTTAGAGATCTCTGTGTATTAGTTCTAGGCTTAAGTGCAGATCTACAATGTAAGTGATGGCTAGTTTCCTAGGCTATAAGCTAACATGTGGTGGTGATGTGGAGGGGGGTCTTTCTGACCTTAAAATGACCTTCCTGTATATTCTTTTGTCTTGCCTTTCTAAAACTTAGTAAGTCAGTAAGAGTCTGTGTGTTCTAGCTGTATGGTTTTGGCTTCTATAACAAGTAAACACACCCGAGTTTCAAGCTCTTGCCTGGATGTTTGCTTATTGTGTACTTTCTGACCATCTGCATTTAGTTGCTTTAATACAAACTTATTTTGCTTTAGCAAAACTATCTAGTGAGTTAATACAATATTCCTGAGAATGCCATGTTATAAATACACTCTTCCGAATCACTTCCAGCAGATTGGTGTTAAACTAAATGGAGAGTATATACATATACACCCCCCTCCAAAAGTATTGGAACAGGGAGGCGAGTTCCTTTATTTTTTGTATGGGATCATGTGCAGTTTCAGTCCATAAAACTTTGTCCCAGAACTTTCGAGGCTTGGTCTACCTGTTTCTTTCTTATTCAGGACATTCCAAATGGTTGTACTGGGTATGGCCAATTCTCTCAGCTTCACGATTGCATGTTTTTGACCCATAGACAGCTCTCTGGTTTTCATGTTGATTACACCTCTAACTATACCAAAAACCCATATCTGAAACTGAGAGTAGACATTCAGTGCTATTTATTGGTTGAATAATCAGTGTAATTAGAAATATCTGGACATCAAAAAAAAAAACCCACCTCTCAGTCACATGTTCCAGTACTTTTGCTTACTTGAAAAATGGGTGTGTTCAAACAAAATGTGCTGTCTTCTATGTCGTGTATCAGATTCGGATGTAAATATCCAGAAGTAAAAGCTGAAATGTGGTCTCGTATTCATCTTTTGATGTCAAACCCAAAATATTTTCAGTCTTCAGCAAAAATAAAGGGATTTGCGTCACTGTTCCAATACTATACATATATCTGATTTTAATATTTTGACATATAAGATTCACACAGGTAATAAGTGACTACGGAGAGTTAAGAAGACACGAGGATTCCTGCTCATGAAAAGACTTTTCAGGCAAACACTGACAAAGCAGCTATATAAATAGTGTGTGTGGTTATTATATTATACTTGATATAATTATAAGTGGGAAAGAAAACCTCCTGCAAATCCAGACATATTTGTGCATCACTCTGTTTTTCTTTCTTTCACCCCCTAAAAATCCCCCTCCCTTCCTCCCAAGTCTTTTCTCCAGGCGCTAATCAGCAAGTGTAAGAGACGCACGCACTGACGCATCACCGCACCACGCTGGCACTGCCCCTGAACGCTCCTCTGGCACCACCCTCCCTCTTCTCCTCCGAGCAAGCAGCCAAAACTCTGCCATTTCGGAGTGACTGTGCGTTTAAAAGAATGACGCACGCCAGGCTAGCAGCTTCTAACAGCACATTCCCAAACTTAAATTAGAAAACGCTTGCCAGTCAGCGTTCCGAAATATGCAACATATTAGACGACGGTGTCAGTCCAGCGTTCGGCGATGTGCTGCGTATTAGAAAAGCGTTGCCATTCAGCGCTGAATTGGAAGCAGCTTTTATCTGGATCAAGTAATGGGATGGGAATGGGAAAATCCAGTTTTCGATCCATTATCGAAACAATATATTGATTATTAATTGAATATGCGCTGTATGTTTCATTTACATTTATAACGTATGTTGAGACTCTCACTTTGAGGAACATTTCTCTCCTCCACTGTGTGTTTTTTCTCTATTTTATCAATCCCCTGATATCCCGTGTCTGCGCTTTCAACCATCCCATTAATTTACCACTCTTCACATTCTCCTGATTCGAATCCTTTAAACATCAGCTGTAAATATAGACTGCAATTTTTTTTTTCTTTAAAATGCACCTCTTGGGTGCAACATAAAGAGGAATATTTAATCATAGCTGTGTGAATGAGAGCATGATGGTCTTTTAAGTGTTAAAGGACGCTGCTAATGAGGGTCCCTGCTGAACGAGCGTTTCTTGATTTGTTTTATTTGCACTCCGTTTTATTTGCAGGGAAGGCCGGCTAATCAAGCCGCATTCGGGTGAAGACTGTTTACGGAAGCGGTCGAAAGGGGAATGCGTGTTCGGCTGGAACAAAAAAAACAAACCAATCAAAACAAAGGCTACAGAAAGGCTTTAGTGCTTTACATGAAGTCGGGGATGTGTCGAAGTAATTGAAAGAGACGTGTAGAGCAGTGGATATTTTGGTCTGCTTTCAGACTTAATATTGCAAATTAAAGTTGGTATAAAACCCTGAACTGCAGGACTGGCGCTGACATTCTGCTGAGTTCTCTCGTCTGACTCCTAAAGTGCCAGCAACACATCGCGGCTTGCGCAATCCCAGAGTAGCGTTGCTGACATATTAATTAACCCTGGGCTTCACTGTCAGTAGGGAATAAGGCGTCATGCCGTGTACAGATTACGTTTTTATTTACTCTGCTGACAGGAGGGGTAATAGGCGCCGTGTCACCTCAGCACGGGTCAACCACGCTTAGACGGGAGGAGGGTTACACTCACGTGTTCAATTCAAAGAAGATGTGAAATTAATGAGGGAATCAGCGGCGAGCCACAGGGGGACGTGGCAGCATAAAAGAAGCGGAAACGAGGATAAATAAGCTTTGTGCTAATACCTCATCTAAAGAGCTTCGGCCCAGGCGGGGTGGCATCTTTTGTCAAGCTCTTCAGTAATCTGCCTTCGACCTTCAACAAACGTCACTTTTGGAAAGGAAGGCCCGTTTTTGTTTAAAGGCGCTCAAAGAAGGAAATGAGCTGCAAAATGAAAAGGCTTTGGCAGCACTCGTCGAGTGTGGAGCGTACCCCGTGTGCCGGGCCTTTGGCTCACTTCTGGACTGTGTTACAGGCAGAGATGGAAGGAGCTTTTGATATTTATTTCCAGCTCAAGCGTTTCGATTGAAATTTTTGGGCGTGTGGCCTTAGCAGGAGATGGTTTGAGTTATTACTTTAAAGGAGAGAGAGAGAGAGAGAGAGATAGAGAGAGAAGTACTGATCTGTTTACAGAACACTGTGTGTTTGTTGCCATTAATATTCATGGGTTTTTGAAACCTATACCAAAAGCAGATTTTTATTTAGGTTCTTTCTGGCATGGATATTACCCCGTCTTGTTTTAATTCTGCACTTTTAATATCATGGTAGCAATGAGACATCCCAATATTCATTCTCTTTCTTTGAAGGGAGCATGACAAAGACCCTGAGCTGTTTTTCCAGACCTTGCTAAAGCTGAGAGAGCGAGAGCTGAGCTTTGAAGTGTCCGTCCTCGGGGAGACGTTTACTGACGTACCAGGTACGCTGAGACCCATTAAGATCTAGAGCGCCAAAGGACCTTTGGCTTTATTTTTAATGCTGAATTCAGAACCTTGCTTTAAAATCACAAAAGCGAAAGAGCAAAAACACTTCGGAGCAAAGGTTTTCATTTACTAACAGTTCAGAAAGCAGTGCCTGAGTGGAAGTAAAAGTTCTAGACATGTTGTTTATGTGTCCCTGTGCCTCGCCCTTCAGGCTTCATCAGCACCGTAGCTGTACGCTGACACTAATTTGTTAAATACCCAAAAATACATAAAGGTCAGAGATCATCCATTAGTCTTGTACGACTTGTAGTCACACCGTTTTCATTGGCGAAACATGCTTCCATTAGCAGATGATTATGCTTTAATGTTTTTTGGACAGACTTGGATATTTATAGTGTTTCCCTAAGTTAATTTACACACACACACACTCTGTCTCTCTCTCTCACACACACACACACACACGCACACACACGCACAGAGAACATCCAGGAAGCACAATCTCTTCAGTTGAGATCTTAACTTTTATAGTAGCATAAACAGCTTATGGAAGGTGGAAAAGGCACCATAAATGTTCCTCATATTTCGAAATGATGTTTACGGTTACTCGGAAGGCAATCATGCTAAAAACTCTTTTAATCCATTTTGATTTCACTAACAGGATCAGCATTGATTATGTTTGCCCTTTCCTGTTTTATGTTCGTCCGAATGTTAGGACCAGCCTTTTTTTCGTTGAATAAACTAGTAGCCGAAGCAGAAACTTGCCTCTTCCTGTTAATTACCCTTGTGTTTGACGCCGAGGTCTCGGACTTTGCAGACATCTTCTCCGAGGCTAAGGAACGGTTGGCTCGCCACATCCGCCACTGGGGTTTCATGCCCAGTAAGGACGACTACCTCAGAACGCTGTGCCAAGCAGATGTCGTCGTTTCTACAGCCAAGCACGAGTTCTTCGGTGTGGCCATGTAAGTCTGCTAATGAAGGGCGTTTTCTCTCTTATGAACGAAGTGGCCCCACTGTGAATATTGAAGATGTGGTAGGACCAGGAAACATCCCTTATGACTCGACTTACCAAAATGAAATAACCTTATTGGATACGCTAACTTTGGGGTCAACTAATGAAGGGTGTTTACTCATCATTTAATTGTTTATTAACATTTACAGGTCAGGCTTCCCTACTGGGAATTTCAAGCAGGACCAGCTGACAGTCAATGGGGTATAAGGTGAGCCAAAGTAAAATCGGGCATGCTTGCTTAGACATGCACAAATAGAAGAGCTGTAATAAGAGGGATGGGTGGCACAGTGGCATAATGGTTAGCACATCCATCCAGAAAGTGCTAGGTTCCAGTCCCAGGCCGAGGAGTTTCTGTGTGGAGTTTGTATGCTCTCCTCGTGCTTGAGTGGGTTTCCTCCAGATAAGCCATTTTTCTCCCACAGTCCGAAGACACTCACATTAGGCTTATTGGCTGTCCCAAATCGCCCCTGGGTGTGAGTGTGAATGGTTGTGTGTGTTGACCTACAATGGACTGGCGAGCTGAGTCCAGTGTCGGCTGAGACCTGTGAACCTTGTTGGATTAAGAGGTACAGCAAGAGTGTGTGAGTGAGTAATAAGACAGGGTGGTGTGGGAGTAGATAGAATGGGATGAGTTTCTTTACAGTAAACAAAGAAATTTGCGTGGGATCCAGATTTACCCAGAAACTTGCAACCTCTTGACATTAAATAAAACTACTGACGGGATTTACTAAAGAAGTACTGTGAAAACTTAGCGATGGAAGGGCGTGGCTACAGTCATTTTTACATTTGACCTTTAGCATATGGATTTGTAGGAGGTTCTTTTTCATAGTGCAGTGTTTGGGCCAGATCTATTTATTTTAATTTAAAACTATTTAAGTAACTAACTCACCATTATTTAACAGCAGATAGGAAATTGCATCGGTTGGTATGAAAACAAACTGACTGTGTCAGTATCATTAATCTGCACTTGTTAGTTGAAAAGGTGGGGTGTTTTTGTTTGTTTTGTTTTTTGGATTGTGGTTTGGACTTTGTTTAGTAAATCTGGTCGTAGATCGCTAGTAATACCGTACCCTGGTATTTTTACCTCTGCTAACGAGGTTATGTTTAAACTTGGTTTGTGATGATTTTCATGAAATTTGTAGCAGAGGTGGGGCTTTGGACAAGGAAGACTCCAATGGATTTTGGAGATCAAACTCTGGATCCAGGAATTTTTTAAGGATTGTTTATTATTCGTTTTTTTTTTGTTTTTTTTTTTTTGTGATTTTGGTTCATATGGGGGATCGCTGGGCTCGGCAGAGCTTTGTGCTCTCTGAGTGCTCGTTTTTTTTATTAGAATGTGACGTTTTTAATGCTTTACAACTCCAGGCTCACTGGTTTAATCCTTAGGTGCTTCCTATGTCAGTTTGGGTTTCCTCTGGGTACTTTGGTTTCCTCCTGCCTTCCAAATCATGCCAGAGAT
>JAQMYF010000012.1:48503418-48517404 GCA_030014195.1 Neosilurus mollespiculum | reverse complement strand
AGGGCTTATTTTGGACCGTTCTGCAGAAGTAAGGGTAGGTCTTATTATCGGGGTAGGTCTTATTATCGGGGAAACACAGTAGCACCAACCACCGTTGATCACAAGAACCCTGATTGGAAGCATAATGTTTAACTTAAATGTACAGGAAGTCCATGATAGGCATGGCGTAACACTCCTGACAACTGATGCCCTCTCGATTCGAGGCACAATGCTAATGGTTAAGTTACATGCATACCACCACCAAGTACATGTATTTAGCTTTCTATTGACATCGGTTGACCAGGTGGACAAGCAGGAAAGGTGTATGTATGTATATAGAATCATTATCTAAAGCCTTTGAGATTAGTAAATAGTGAAAAATGGAAGCTTTAACCTTTTACGAATGTGTGAGAAAACAGAACTGAGAAGATAGAACATGTTGAGAGTGTGATTTGTAATGCAGTTTTGTGTAAGGTGTGGGACACAGTGTCATGTTAAAAAAAACACATAACTCAAAATGCTTTTTCTCACTACATTTATTCCATTTGGAATAATACATACATGAAATTTGTCACCCCAAAACCGTAACACTCCTGACTATCTCTGGGACCGTTTACTGTACGAAGTTCGTTTCTTCAACATTTAATCTTCAGTGTCTTCTTCCTTGTTTGAAGAAAAAACTATTTGCATTGGGAGTATTTTTCTCTTTTATTGGCAGTTCAATGAAATGTAATGAAACTTGCTATTATTTTTCAGACCGGCCATATTTAATGAAATTGTATTAGTCTGGTATTATATCTGTCCGAAGAAAGGAAAAAGCCAGCATTAGCCGGCGTTGAAGCCACAATAGTGTAACTGAACATATCTAATATTTTGCACACACACATGTTAGAGAAACCAGAATCTCCCACAGAGTGCATATGGGATCAGCATGCACACTGCCGTTTGACATTATGCTCCATTATGCTTAGGTAGAATCGATTCATGTTCCTTTGACAGAAAGCCACAGTGCGTCTCCTCACAGCAGCACATCCAACCTTGTTTTTGTTTTTACTTATGGTTTGCAACATGCAGCAATGGATTTTCCAGTCGCCTGACGATGCTCATTCTATATCCAGAGAAAACTGGCACTGCCAGGAAGGTCACGGTAATCATCCAGATCGTTTCTCCCTCTATTTATGGAATTTTATGAAACTTACAAGCTGAAATATCTGGTTGTTTGCACCCATCCCCCTCTCTTTTGAATTCCCTACATTGTACCTCGACTCAATGCCAAAAAAATGAAGTGTCTGATTTAGAGCACTGGCTCTCCACATAATTACAGACTCCATCTTATCTCTGGGATGGAATAAAAAACACATTCATGCAGAGTGTCTCGGCGCTGGCTTGCGGAGAGTGAATAAAAAGACACCGCTGTTGGGGAATTGGAGAAGACTTTTGGCAGTTTGATTAGAAACCGATGTGATTGTGGCCGCTGCATATTCGCTGCGGCGGTACTGGAGATCACTGGAACAATTTTCATGGTCATCAGCATGCTGACTCAAAGGATGCATACAACTGGCTGAATAGATAGGGTTTTAACTTGGTTAACCAATATATGTCAAAAATATACAAATAAAAAAATAACTCTAAGAAATGATGCGTGTAATCTATATGAAATGTTTCTAGCTTTCATTGATTAGCTTGAATGTGAACAAATATACAGCTGGCAGTGCATGTGAATATAATTAAAAAGACAAGGGGGAAAAAGGAAAACATTTTTATTTACAAGAGAACACTCTTGATATAGCTCAGATCAGATTAGCCTAAAGTGCCCAAATAGAGCTTCTTAAATGTACAACTATTCATTTAGCATGCTAATACTTAAGCATGCCCCTCCCCTGTTTCAGATTCCCAGCCACTAACTCACTATCCTTTATCATGACAACTACCACCCACTGAAGGTAGGGAAAACACTTGGTTCCTCCAAGACAAGTGAAGCGAAAAAGGGGCATCAGCTATCTACCCTCTTCTGCACACATGAACTCACAGACACCTGTGATTGGCTTATGTCTTTGTGACTGCCAGGAGAGACAGTATACCATCCCTTTCACCCAGAAAGCACGGGTGATTTGGCACGCTTGACTCACAGCCATGGAAGACTATGGCATCGTCACGATCTGAATTGGTATGCAGTAACTGATTGACTTGTGAGGAAAGAAAATTGCAGTGTACTGCTAATGATTCCATCACAGTTAATGACCCAGGCTTGTTCAGAAGTACAAAATAAATACAACAACAATGAGCCACTTGTATAATAGTGGCAATATTAGAGAAAACACACTTGAAAAGCTGAATAAAAGCAGTTTGGGAATGTTTGTGGCTGGTTAAAATAGGAATATATGGGGTGTCCTTTCTAAGAATAAGTTTGAATTAAAGGAAGAAAAAAAATGTTAATAATACAATTTGCATTCATTTGGAAATTTTGCCTAAACCTTAACTCCTCCTCCAAATGGTATTTTCTACAATAATAATAATTTAATTTAAGCACTGCTTGAACTTTGGCTCAGTTTGGTCACCGTGTTACCATTGATTGGAGGTGAAAATGTCACACGGTAAAAACCTTGTTCTCAAGTCATAACCCCAGAATTTTTTACAATGTATGATTCTGTGACAATAAAATCAGGAGAAAAAAAATCACACAAAGTAAAGGCGGCTTAAGACTTCGCTCAGTCCGGAATATGAAGTGCTACAAGAGGAAATGCAGTTGTCCAAAGTCCTGCAATGCTCCTGTTATCTTTACTTCATCTTTTTTCCATGTAAAAATAAATGTACTTGTAGTCTTAACATAAAATGCCTCCTTTTTATATTTAAGTTACTTGGATTCTGGTCCAAAAATCTCCATGCATTCAATCAGCATAAATTCCACTATCTGATTCTGGTACAGCATGTTGACAGCCATGTTCCCCCCATCCAGTTCAGGCCACATGAGAGTCGGTCCAAAAACAATGCTGATGCCTTGGCTCGACATGAGGTTTTGCCGTGACTTTGACAAAACTCTGCAAAGAGAAATGGGAAAGTAGTATGTTAAAGAGCATATTTGTCCGTACACACTGGTCAGCCAGAAAAAAAGTCCTGCACTCTGATATTTTGTAGCCTTGATTATAGCGTGTAATCGCCGTGGCATTATTTCGACAAACTTTAGCAACACCTCAACATTAATTTCCATCCAGTGTTGGGTTCATTTTCATCGACATCTTGATTTGATGTCAGGAAAATCAAACCCCTCCATAAAGTCTTCTCCAGTACATCCCAAAGACTTTCAGTAGGGTTAAGATCAGGACTCTGGTGCCAGGTCATGTGTGAAAATAATTCCTCATGCTCCCTGAACCACTCTTTCATTATTTGATTCCTAATTTTATGTCCGAGTTATGGGGGTACAAAACATCCAATGATGTGATAACCTTTTCACTCAGTACATTCAGGTCATCAGCTGACTTCATTTTATTGCCACATTAATGTTGCTGAGCCTTAACCTGACCAACTGAAGCAGCAATGCCATGATGATTACACACTGTAATCAAGATTAAAGGTGGTCCCACCAAACAGTGGAGTGCATGAATAATAATAATTATTATTATTTTTATTATTATTATTTTATGCCTTAATAAATCTTAATGATAGTTTAACACTATTACTTGTACTCAACTGTTATTGGGCTCACCATTCATTTGCCCTATATGGACCAATGTAAAATGTCTCAATGGCTAGAGGAAGAAGTGCATATGAAAACTTGAGATTAGTCCTGTGGAGTTATCTACAAAAACTTTATGAATGATCCCTGAGAGCTGGGGTTTGGCTGAAACATAAAAACAGTCGCTACAGGGGTACTAGAGGGCTTTTAGGATGAATCAGGACAAAGCCTTCAAGCTCTGTAATGGGATAAGGCCTGGAAAAAGAGGGTGGGATTGTGGCTGAAGGCTATACTCCAAATTGTCAATGGGATCATGACTAAGAGCTCTGAGGTGGACTTGAGGCTTTAAGGTTCTGAAGAACTTTTGGTTTTTCAGTGGCAAAAATGTTTTGCACTCTCAACAGTTGCATGTAGTTCGGCTGATCCCTTGAACGTTCAGTACTAAGAAACAAACCGTCCCAGGAAGTGATGCATATTTCCACAGATTCACTCATCAATCATCACTTGATGTTCTGCAAATAATGAGTGTAATGAGAGCGAGTACTAATGATGTGGCTTTTCCTGACCTGTTTCGGTGTGTGTTCCTGCATTATAGAGACCCATTTAATCGGAGCAACATAACGTAAAAGGGCAGCCCAAGCACTCCCAATAATTCCCCCTTTAATGCGTATAATTAACCTCGGCCATTTCGTTTCCCTTGTACATCATAGCCAGACACTCGTCCTGCCACCAGCATTTTAACCTAATTAGCACAGTGTGATGTAAGGATCTTGGCTGCCATTGCTAATGGCTCGCTAATGATCTTAAAGAGGGAAAGACTTCATTTCCGAAGTGATTTTTTAAAAGGTTTAATATGAAGCTTTTTTCTCTTCCTAATCCTGTAGCATTTTTTTCTGTAATTATTTCATTATGTTATCCCTGTGTTATCATTGTTCCCGACACAATCTGCATTCATCGTAACTAAATTTAATTAATATGGTGACCGAGCTTTAATTGGTTGGTTACTGTTGGACGAGCACTCTGATCATTTTATTGAACTTTATGTAACACAAAAACCACAAAAGTAGGTATAAGTTGTTTGTTCATCATGAACTTGAAATAAAAATGACATCACCATGATATAAACCACAACATCATTCTATTGAAATATGTACATTTGCTTATTTTCTAGTAAAATTAGCTGTTTCTATATTCTGACTAGCAGATGGCTGTCATTAGAGTATATTTCAGTTGACTGAAGCTTTAAGAGTGAGGACCAGCTTGACCGGGGGTGACTGCGCTGCGCTCGATCGAATCAGACAAATCACAGATCCTGAGTATGAAAGGCAACAAGCACTACTCAAGATGCCAATGGTTATTAATTAGCATCTTGTTTGTGAGCAGTACTTGACATGAAATGGAGGACAGCAGACAATTGCCCCTGTCCTCCCCCCGCTTAGGAAGCTCTTGCTAATTGGGTCGGCTTCGTTCAGTCCTTAAGGACGAGACGAATAATAAATTAGGGGTGGGATGGGGCACAGGAGACGAGGCATCACTCCAAGCTTTAAATTATGTCATTAGTAGAATATGGCCTTAGCAGAGAACAGACCAGACAGTATCACTGAGTGGTCGTCTGGTTTATTTGAAATATTATTTTTGGCCTGGTTTAATGGTAAATAAGCTTGTTTTGTTCACTAAACGCTACTCTAACTTGTCACTTTATTAGGAACACCATAGCAGCGCGGGTAGGGTGCTCCTCTGCTCTCAGAGCCTGAGTTCTTTGTGCTGTTGACTCCACAAGGAGTTGGAAAGATTCCTTTGAGATCTTGTTCCATTCTGATATGATTGTATCACGTCATTTCTTCAGAATTGTCTGAAATCCTCCCATCTTGAGACATGCCAGAGGTGCTTCACTGGATTCAGATCTGGTGACTTAGGAGGCCACTGAACTACACTGAGCTCATTGTTATATTCGTGGTCAGAGATGGCTTTTTCTTTGTGACGTCACACGTTATCATGCTTGAAGTAACCATTTTATTATGGGTAACCTGTGGTAAAGGGATGCACGTGGCCACCGGCGGTACTCAGCTAGGCCATGGCATTCAAGTGATGCTCGATTGGTGTTAATGCACCCATGTGTGGCAAGATTTCCCACAACATTATACTGCCACCACCACCACCTTGTGACCTTTTGGCACAAGACAAGCTGTGTCAGTAGATTCATTCATTCTGACCTTACCATCAGTGTGCATCAACAGAAATTAGAGCAGGTAATGGTTTTTCAATGATCAGCTGTCCAGTCGCGGTGACCCTGTATCCACTGGTGTTGTTCAGCATGTTGCACATTCTGAGATGCTTTTCAGGGTATCAGAGTTGCAATGTGAGTTACCACAGCTTTCAAGCTTGTCTGGCCTTCGTCCTTTGACCTCTGTCATCAACAAGGTGTTTCTAACTTTAGATCTGCTGCTCTTTGAATCTTTTTGAGATCAGCAGTTTCTGAAATACTTCAACTCGCCCATCTGGCAGCAACAACCATGCCAGGATCAAAGTCACTGAGATGACATCTTTTTCCCTTTTCTGGTGTTTGATGTGAACAATAACTAAAGCTCTGGGCCTGTACAGGTGCTCCTAATAAAGTATCTGGTGAGTATATATTCCATCTCTTTTCTTTGTACGCACATGATGAACTGAATTTCATTTAAATGTCTTTGTAAACAGGAGATCCTTGAAAGACTTTTGAGTATCTGTCTCAGAATTAACACCTGCATAAATCTCAAGATGTGAGCATGATCGTGGCAGAATTCGAAGGCTTTGTGAAACAAGGTGTTAAAGGTTAAATTAGAAAGTATCCCATGGGAAATTGACTTTCAATAAACTTGAAGGAAACATTTGTTTTACTGACCTGTTGTATGATTTGAGCTCTCGGATTTTGGAAACCTGGATAGTGTAACCCAGAAAACTCTGTCACTAGAGCCAAAAGGGGCATGTTCCACTGGAGGAGGCTGGAGGCGTGGGAGGCTCATCAATCTGAGATGAGTCCTCCAGCCCTCCTGTACAGGGTGGTAAATATGCAGAAGGGTAAAGTGGGATGGAACACTCCTTCTGGGAAATGGAGGCCAGCCATATGGCTGAGAGATTTTTGTAATATTGTTTCTGCTTCCTGTGATATTGTGTGAGTTGATTTTATTCTGCACTGTGTTTAGTTTAAAGTGCTATGTAATATGTTAATATGTCCAGCCGGATTCAAAATGTGTTTTCCTAAGAGGCTTGACTGTTCCTGAGAAGTTGTAAAGTCTGTTTGTTGCAAACAAGTATGTGTCCTGTAACAAATGTTATTTTCCTGAGCCATTCATTTCCTAACAACATTCCTTCTTCGTTTTAGACATTAAACCCAGATGAGAGAGGTTTTTTTTATTTTTTTATTTTTTATTTTAATTTTAGCTTTCCTGATCAGCTTGCGCTGGCCACAAAGGTCGATCCAGGTTTCTCCAGCATAAAAAGGAACCTTGAATTACCAACAAAAATGCCAAAACCTACCATCTTTTAAATCACTTGCGGCAAATGGGAAATATGAGTGGCGGTGACAAAAACACCCACAAGAAGAGACGTAAATAGCATGGCTGAGCGAATGCAAGCTTGAGCGAGCCGGTTGCCTTGACCACATCATCACAATGTGAATACACAACTGCTTTATTGAACACAGGCCCCAATGGGCCAGAGGAAAACGGGAACATTGGTTCCACACGGGCATACCACGCACCCACAACAAAGGGCCCTCGACTTCATAAGGCTCTCCGCCACTCCTCGAAAGAGCCGAGCCAAGGAGAAAATGTAGCCCACAACACAGGCATAGCCGCAAGGGATTCTGGGTCACACAGCCTGTTGCATACCTGGTTTAGTAAAGAAACACTCACTCAAAAATCCCATGTGATAAACAATCAAGGATTGAGATCTAACTTGTTCCTGTAGGCATCTTCTGGACATTAGAGGTTTTTGGTTGCAGCAGACAAGAAGCTATGCTTGAATGACCATTATTTTGATTGAAGTTTCCAGTTATAGATCGAGGAGGCTGTTTTTGTTTGAGTGTTTGTGGTTGCAGCCAAACCATTTAGCATTTAAGGCTTTACAAATGAAGGGAAATTTTGCATCTCTATTGACAGTTAGACTTGAAATGGTGACATGCCAACTGAATAACTACAACGAAAACATGCATTCAGACTTCATTTGTTACTAAAAGTTTCCAAACAAGATTCGAATGCTACTTATTTACTCAAATGAATCATTCATTTAGCACTAATGTATCCCTAGAGCTTCGTCGGAAGGAAAACACACTCTTTAGATTGAATATTAGGGTGCGCTTAATGACCACTGGATTATTGTCTGTCCTGAGAGAGAGAGAGAGAGAGAGAGAGAGAGAGAGAAAAGCAAAGCAAACATTCTACATAATACTGTTTAATCACACATTCCTTGCGCTTACTCAACTTTGAGCGAGAGGGGGTGGGGGTGGGGGTCCGGGGAAGCAGTGAGAAGAATAAAAGTAAGAGTTATGTACAGACCACATCAGTTGCTCTGGGTGTGGCCCCACAGCACAGGGAGGCCAAACATTTCCCATATACACTAATGCTACAAGAGATGCCTGGTAGTATACAGCTAAGGGGGAAGGGGGATAGACTTGGTGGCACTATAGGGATTTTCAGCACCACCACAAGTCCCACTATAACAGCAAGTCAGTCAGCAAAATAAAAGTTCAACGGAGTAAGGTCTGCTTTGAAAGAATTAATGGCTTTATGTGTGTGTGTGCCGCGTGTATGATTGCAGTAGTTTGGAATGTAAATTACATTGTGCTCGTAGTCTTTTTGGACTGTTCATTAACACGTGGAATTTGGCTGCAAATATGGTGACTAACTGGACACGTCTTGTGCTACGATCATGCAGATCACGGGACAAATCTATTTTCATATTAGACTCATCCGTCTGTTGTGTTATTCTGAGGCTCAGTATGCTCATTAATATGCATTTTTGTGTGAAGACAACAATAATAACACTAATAGGCAGGTTCTAGCTGGTAGTCAGGAATTTTTTTTTTTCTGAACCGCTGCAGTTTAAGGCAGTCATAGCATGAGCGTTATAGTAAAAAAAAAAAAAACAATTACCCCTCACTTTACCTGCTCAACCTGACACATGCAACCCAACAAAGTTTATCACTAGAGCCAAAAGGCCATGTTCCATTGGGAGATGATGGAAGGGACAGAGGGAGGTGGGAGGGGGATGAGGAGGGGATTCATCAATCTAATTTGAGTCCTCTAGCCCTCCTGTGCAGGGTGGTAAATGTGCAGAAGGGTAAAATGGGATGGAACACCCCTTCTGGGAGATGGAGACTAGCCATATGGTCTAGTGACAGTGCCAACTATGTTAGCATGGACAGAGACTTGAGTGCTCCAGTTTGCATTTTTCTATGCATGGGGCTTCTTCTTTACTGGGGTATGTCAACACACACCAGAATAACTCGTTTGTCTAATCAGGATTGTTGTTCGATAATAGAAATAGACGGAGATTATGTCCAAAGCTGATACACGAGTTCACACTGGGAAAGATCTGATTGAGTTTAAAGGTTGAACAATGGAGTTGGTGTTTGACCAACCTCAGCAGGTGATGAAATAGCATTTTCATGGTGTTGTGGTTGGGTTTGGGGAGTTGATGGACCAGCTTCTTTAGCCCCTGCACCTTCTGCTTTTGGTCCTTAGTTTCTGTTGGGGGGGAAAAAAAGAGGGCTAAGCAATATCATCATATAGAATTTAGTATTGTGATGTTAGTATCACACATACCAATATTTACAGCACGTAATCATCATGACATTGTTTTAACAAACTTAAGCTACATAGCGTAAATTTTCTTCCAGTGTCGGGTTCATTTCTCACTGACGTCTTGAACTTGTGAGGGGAAAAACTGAACCACTCCATAAAGTCTTCTCCAGCACTTCCCGAAAACTTTCAATAGGGTTAAGGTCGGGACTCTGGGGTGCCAATAAATATGTGTAAATGATTCCTTGTGCTCCCTGAACCACTCTTTCATTACTTGAGATTATTTTATATTCGTGCCATCAGGTAGAAAGTCCATTGATGTGATGATCTGCTCATTCAGTAAATTCAGCTCATCGGCTGACTTCATTTTTTTTTTTTGCCACATTTATGTTGCTGAGCCTCGACCGGACCAACTGGAGCAACAATGCCATGGAGATTACATGCTGTGATCACGGCTAAAGACTCTCCATGAAAATATTAGTGTGTGACATTTTTTTGGTGCGGCAGTACTGAGATCTTTGTACTGCGGTATCTTATTAAAGTGCTAAATATATTTTGTATTTATTAGTATTCCATCATGGAGGGTAGGTTTGTGGTTTTTTTTTTTTGTTTGTTTTGTTTTGTTTTGTTTTTTTTAGCAGGATTACACAAAATAGCTATGTGCGGAATTTCATAAAATTCCCACCAGAGGTGGGGCCTTGGACAAGGAAGACTTGGTTAGCTCTTGGAGATGATCTGGATCAAATTCTGGATCCTGGAATTTTTTAAAGGATTCTTTAATATTGTGAAATAGGACAATTTAGACATTTTTCTTCATATGGGGGATTGCTGGTCTCTTTTTCTCTCTGAGTTCCCTTTTTGTTTGTTATAGAAGTATTTCAGTTGTTAGCATTAGAATGAATTACTTAGATTGTTTTAATAAACAAAACTGCACCACTTCTTTGGTGTTTAATTACCAAACCTATATATTATGATACACACTGTTTCATGGATTGTATTAAATGGCTTTCAAGGTTGATGTAATTTTTTCATCATATCATCCACTCTTTAGTTCAATTAAAATTTCAGCATCCGTCTGAATATTAAGTTTCTCAAAGTACTCAAATTTCTTTAAATCTGCTCACATTGTTAATTTATGAATAATGTATAACTTTTTTTTTTTTTTTTTCCCCAAGTTTAGCATGTATTAAATGGAAGACATTAACTTTGGATCAGCTTGTAAGGAATCTTTCATATCAGTATAAATCCTGCATGCAATACTGATGATGATAGTCGTTCAGTGTGCTGCTCACTAATAGATCTTTTCATTGATGCTGTGGCGGTTGGTTAATGGCACTTAAGACCTGTGGTCCTTTAAAAGCCCTTGTGATGTAACACTAGCTTTAAATGTTCACCTTTTGACCCTCGTACTCCTGGCATGTCAGATGGCTGGTAGCCTCATGAAACACTACTGAGAGGCCAACCTGCATGTTATCTAGAGTGCATGACAGACCTGTTGACCTGTAGAGGGTGCAGACCCAACCTACCCCCCCCACCCCAATCTGTCATACAGTATGCATGGCTGTTCTTCTGAACAGTGGGAGCATTTACTGAATCATTAAAAATCATTTTTGAAAAAAGGTGGGTGCACGTGAGTGAGTGGTTGCACAGGAGATATGTAGAACACAACGATCAATAACTGTATTACATGCATGTAATAATATCTCCTATCAGTCCAGCATCCGCTTCAACAACAGGCCATCTGATCCCTAAGCAGATGTTTGGGAACAGCTTTCGCTTGCTGAGGAGCACCACCTGTGTGTGTGTGTGTGTGTGTGTGTGTGTGTGTGTGTGTGCACAGACATGCTGAGCCACTTATGTGCAGGTCAGATGCCTGTACCATTTTAGCTGTTTTTCCAGCTTAGTTCAAGGCCTTTTCTGTAACAAGGGTTTATACACAGATTAACACGTATTACAACACATTGCCTGCATGTACTCCATATTGTTCCTCGTGGGGTTTTTCTTGTTCTAATGTTATTGTTTTCAAAGCTCATTTTGCATAACTTTTATAAAGTTGAGTAAATAGCTGAGGATAAGGTGGATATTTAACAATTATTCATAATTTTCAAGCATTAGTAGTATATTAGCAATAATTAAAACTGTTTTATTATAGTTTATTGTTGCATGTTTTTACTATTACTGAGGCAGTTCAGGTTAACTCCATGGCTACTACATGAAAACAAAAGTCTGCACTCCGTAACAGTGTGTTTTCAGCTTATTCAAGGTTTTAGTATATAATACATGGAATCACGAGAAAAGCAAACTAAAACCTGATTTTTAATGTTTTTATTTTTAAACTGAGGTTTAAAGAGGTTTTTTGTTTTTATTTACCCAGTTTGCAAACCAGGGTGATTGTGCCATTCCCATGTAGTACATGCTAGCACTGAATAGTCTCCTCAGATAGAAACTTGAAGCGAATAATTGTTTTAGTATATATTACACAGGAACACGAAAAGCTAAAACCAGATTTTTAGTGATTCAAGCATCATGTAGAGTTTGTGGGGTGGATCATCTCCATTGTCCTGAGACGACTGAATAGATCGTCTTTCATTCCTATGTAGTATATACTACTCACACTCACTCACTCAAAAAGCTTAGTCCGGCTATGGTCGCGGGGAGGCTGGTGCCTGTCTCTGCTGACACTGGGCGCAGGCAAGGAACACCCTGAACAGCTTCCAAGACCACCACAGGACAACGTACAAAAAACTATTGTGGGTCAGTTTGGAACATGCAGTTAGTCTAATGTGCATGTCTTTGAACTGTGGGCGGAAACCAGAGTACCCAGAGGAAACCCACTCAAGCACGGGGAGAACATGCAAACTCCGCACAGAAACCCCTTCGCCGAACCCGGGAATTGAACCCAGGACCTTCCTGTTGTGAAGCGGACGTGCTAACCACTACACCCCTGTGCTGCCCATTACTACATACTGAAAATGAATATATTAAAATGTATTATTTAAAAATGTAAAATGTTAAAAGTCTCTAGTGTCAGCACTTTGTAGAAGTCAATGAAGGTTGAGTACAGACAGAAAGCAACGAGCAATGTTTTAATCAGAGACCATGGAAATTTGTCAACTTATAGCAATGACAGACAAAAAACTTTTTTTGACATGAAGTGGGCGTATAATTAAACTCATCTCAATTTTGATTAACTTTGTTATTTTTAATTGAGGCAACAACTAATGGGAGTGAAATGATATTGCTAATTAAACAATAGATACATGAGATATAGGCGGGGGCAGTGGTGGCCCGGTGGTAGGGCGCTGGCTTACTGATCTGAAGGTCTGGGGTTCAAGCCCCACTATCACCGAGTTGTCTCTGCTGTCTGTGGTGAGAGGCATGTAAAGAACTATCGCTGTCATTCATAAAGAGTAGGCCATTGGATTGCCGTCAGCGTGTTTTGACCGTGCAATGGCCTGGCGAGCTGTCCTGGTGTACTCTGCCCTCGCCCAGAGTCGGCTGAGATGGGAACCAGCCTCCCCGCGACCCTAAGTCTAAGTCTAAGATTAAGTGGTTCAGAAAATGAATGAATGAATTTCCTAGGCAGCCAGAGTCACTATACTGTCAGCTAGAAAGTGAAGTGTATGTGTACGCCCCTTAGGTTCTGCCACCTGTAGCTTGCTCATTAGGAATAATAATAAAAAAAAAAAATTACCTACATTTATATCTAAGTTTCTGTATAGATGACTTGTAAATAGACTCACTGTCAAAAGCAATATATAAACAAAATTGTAAAGTTATGAATATTTTTCTGTAACTTGATAAGCTGCGGGGAAAAAAGGAAAATGAAGGCATGTTTGTAGCTGCTTGCATGTTGTGGTAATGAATATGTCCTGCTACAGTGTACTCGAGATTTATTGAAAAAAAATGTATTAAATTATTGTGGTGTAAGACAAATCCAGTACTTCAAGATGGAGTTGTTTTGTTTAGTTTTTTTTTTTTTTTTGTGGTGGGTGTTGGGGGGGGGGGGGTACAGTGACTGTGTTTCTCGCTGGACTACAGCACCCCACTGTGTCATAGTGTTATTTCATACATGTTGCAATTACTACTAATAGTTATGCATTAACTTGTTTTCTACATATAATAATGATGTATATAAAATGTAATTCTTGCTGCTTGTGTGAGCTGGCAGTAATCATAGCGAGGTCTACTGTACTGCCCGAGATGCCCCCTGGGCACTAATGGAGCAGATGTCTCCATGTATTCACCGTGCTGGCACAGCCCTGGCTAGCAGATGCCCTTGTCAGATGCCAGGTTTTCCAATTAAGCATAGACAGGGAACAAGTTCTAGGACTGAGAGAGTGGCTATGACCCACTGCTGTAAGTGCCAATAGAGTGGTGTTTAGGTAGAAATATAATGATGCAGCGCTCAAACAGGCTTTGATTCGTAGAACAAAAAACCCTTTTGATGAGTGAAGTGTTGAGATGACGGGTGATGGGAGTGGTTGTTTATCATCATGTTCCCCATAAGACATGTTCTGATTCTTGGGGGGGGGGGGGGGAAAAATAAATAAG
>JAQMYF010000012.1:48490134-48500454 GCA_030014195.1 Neosilurus mollespiculum | reverse complement strand
CCCCCCCCCCCCCCCCCCCCCCCCCCCCCCCCCCCCCCCCCCCCCCCCCCCCCCCCCCCCCCCCCCCCCCACGAGACCTGGATCGTAGGAGATGATAGTCATAAACAGCTACACAGCAGCATTTTCTCTTGAATCATACAGAACTTCAGCGCTTTGTATATGTGATTGTATTATGATAATATACTTTTTTTCCTGAGTGTTTATTCGTCTTTGGCCTTTCTCTGTTCACAGCTCTTCCTATTTCCCCCCTTCCAAAGCTTTCGGTAGTAAAGCTCCATTTATCACGGAGTGTGTTGCAGGTTGAGCTAATTATACCTCCTGCTGTGATGAGCCTTATACCAGATTAATTGGTTAAATCAACATTATCTGTAAGTGATCAGGCGCCTCCACTCATTAAGCGAAAGGGAGCGGTTTGCAGTATGAAGGGCTGCATGTGGTACAAGTAAATATTTATTAACAAATAACCACGTCACCTCAGGCTTGTTCTCCAGCCAAAGGGGAATACCAAAATGGGATTTCTGGAACAAAGTCTGTGGGTCAGGATAGAATTTTTCTTTTTAAAGCTGAAGTCTCATCAGCTGTGCTTAAATGTTTAATCTTACCTACTCTATGATAAATAGAACAATTGGCATTTTTACTGCATTTCTTGCCTTATAGTCTGGGCTTCACGAAGAAGAGTGGAAAACTCATGATATACAAACGACTTATTAGCAGAGCATGAGGTTTATACAGAGAAATCTCAGCCCGACATCTTTAATACAGACCGAGGTCGGAGGGCAATTTCTCTGTACAGACCGAGCAAATGAGGTTAATAAGTGATTAATTAAATTGCATTTTAAAACGGCAGCCTTACTTATTTCACTTCAGGTGCGATTACTCGCTCACCCCTGAACAAGGCATCTTCATTCATGTCTGTGAGGGCTTTGGTAGTTTTGTGTTTTGTTTGTTTTTTTTGGGGTTTTTTTTGGTAGCGAGTATTTTGTAGGACTTCATAAATTTTTTATCCTGCTGAATGCTCCTGTGGAAGATGCTAAAGATCACCGCACACAGTGCACTTGCCTGTCGGATACGCATCGGTCTATACATGATTTGTTCCCCTTGCATCGGCCAATCAGATTGCACGTACTGTTGCTGTTGTGTCATATAGGTTATACACAAAGGGCTGTATTCTTTGCTGCTGACAACTCCAAAAGTTAAACACATTGACAGTTCAGGTTACAGACCAGCCTTCATCTATTTTTGGGTGTGTGATTATTGCTAGCAGCATCCAATACATGGTTATTCAAAAACAGCTAAATCCACAGAAAGTATTGGAAATAGATTACACTGGCTGGAGCCTTGTGATTGAAATGCATGACAGGAAAGCAGTTTCTCTGTCATCTGGAGATCATGAGTTCAAATCCTGACTGCCGTCTACGGCAGGCAGCTCAAGAGAACATTATTGTCCATGTGCTTTGGATGAAAGGGACGGTGTGACTGACTCTCTTCCCTATCAATCACAGTTACACTAGCTGTAAGGTATCTGTGAGGTCATGTGTGTGGAAGAGGGCGGATAGCTATTTCCTATGAGTGTGCTATGCTGCCCTGTGACAGCATGAACAGCAATTTGAAAAGATGCGGTCATGTGTCTCCAGGGAAGCATGTGTCAGCCCTCACCCTCTGGAGTTTGTAGCCTTTGCATGATAGGTGGGTGGGAACTGGCTAGGATGAAAATACGGGGAAAATATGTGTGTGGAAGGGTGATTTTTTTTTTTTTTTTTTTTTTTTTTTTTTTTAATGGCATTTTTCTCTCTCTCTGTGTGTGTGTGTGTGTGTGTGTGTGTGTGTGTGAGAGAGAGAGAGAGAGAGAGAGAGAGAGAGAAAAATGTAATGTATTATAAAACCTGGAGACAATATAAAAATGAAAAATAACTAATTACAAATATAATCTCTATAATTGGGAAGATAATAGTAATAGTAATCTAATAGTAATCATGTATTTGACCAATCTATTGTTACACGAATTACCCTTATTTTAATGATGTCATTCATCAGTGTGGATTACTACTCACTGCCTATAAAATAGCCCTTGATCGAGCACATCACAATAATTTGTTATTTTTGGTATACCGCATGCTAATGGTTATTAGCGAGCACAGTTCAATGAAGCCACGAGATATTAAATAGAAGTCATGACTTCCTAATTTGTATGTAGCATATAATCTGTTTTGTTATGGTTTTCTCCATTTTTTAAATTAATTAAAAATCCTACAAAAAAAATAAAAAATCTTAATAAAATAGTAACGAACTCTATTAAGGAATTTACAGCTGACATTATTTTAGTGTTGTTTGAAATTGTATTATTATTATTAAATTGCAGGCAAAATTTTTATGCTGCAGGGAGGGGCACAGTCAGGCCCGAAGGGCTCATCATCAGCTCAGGTAATCTCGAACTCCCTACCGGAGTTCGAATGGGACTTGCTCCCAGGAAGCACTGCTCAGTCGAACCCGCCAAGAACCTTTTGGAGGATGTGCAGACTCTCCAACAGCACAGCCTTCTGCATCACCCACACCACCAGAAGAGCTGTTTATGATTAATATTATTATTATTATTATTATTATTACTTGTTTATTTATTTATATTTTTAATTAAACAAAAAATATATGTACTTATTTATTTATTTTCATTAAACAAAAAAAAATCTGTGTTCTAGAATAGTGATATCTAGGAAAATATAGTATTTGGACAGTACCATTACCTGCTCTTTGCTTGAGCTGATGTCCAGCAAGAAACAAGTGCTTAAGTTAAAGTTTTGTGTAATTGAGACACATCTCTATTTTAGACAAATTTTAACCAATGCTCATACCCTGCATATGACTTTGAAATAAATCTTTAGTTACTTCTGAGGATTTAGTAAACTTTTAGAATTGGTTAAAATAGTTGTGCATCCAGAGGCTGCTACCCCTATGATGGATGCCTTTATTAACTGTTTACAGAATCTCATACTGAAGGAATAGCTCTAGCAAATATGAACGGAACTTAGCGGCACCAGTTATGCCATAAGCGCTGGCTATACGGTTTCATTTACTGTTAATAGTGTTGGAACTTTTGACTGGACTGTTCGCTTAAAGCGGAAAGAAAAAAAAAATTCATTATAAACGCTTAGCAGTCAATGAGGCACGCTGAAATAAGAACATGGCATCTTATGAGGTAGAGTGCCCAAGAGAACCAGCATGGCGTCAGTTGGCCTGCTAATATGGGGCCCAGAGTTTGGCCTGCAGTGGTGTTGGGGGGCTCCATGTGATATTAAAGCTGATCTGGTGACAGTTTCAGTCTGCAGTGCAGGCTTTGGCTATGCCCTCTGGTCTGAGGAATTCCCCTGCTCCCAAAACAAGGCAAAAGCACAGTTTGGGAAAACCAACATCCCTGTCAAAGAGTGCCCCCTTTTGGCCAGCAGGTGTGTCAGAATAGCCATGGAGTATGATCAATCTGAATACCCTATTTTTATATGGCTGTAGGCCAAGCATTTAAGTGAAATGTTTCCAGAATCAGGCGCTATTAGAAATGACAAAACGGCTCTCAGGTTACAGGAACTCCCAACCGCTGGTCATTGTCTTTAGGTTTACTGTTGAAAGTTTATTTTTAATGGCTACATGCATGGAAGAAGGCGCCACAAGGAATTCATCCTAAATGTTTCAATATGTGTTTGTAATTTCAACAGGAGAACTGAAATATATGTTTTAAAGGGAAAGGTTCCAGGGAAGTAATTATGCTCTTTCAAAAACTTCCAGAATGGTGACCAGATTTCCCAAGAATTGTTATTTCACAGACCAGCCCTGGTTTCCAATGCTAAAAATGTGATAGAATGCAGTGTCACTTACTTATGGCCTCCACGAACATTTCGAAAAAGCGAAAGGGAAACAGGGGCTCTGGCAGTTCGCGGAAAAACATCTTTAGCGCCCCGGTGATGACATGAATGTCCTCCCATTGGCTGTCGCCCAAATTCAGCTCCTCCTCTGGGTGGGAAAAAGAACCAAAGAGAGGGAGGAGGCAGAGAACAATTACAACCTCAGGCTTTTGATGAGCAAATTAGAGAATGCTAATCATGATGTCAGTGTTCTTTTGTTCCTGCAGTAGGACACGAACCTGTTAATTTCCCCCCTGAGAACCCAGAGACATTGTTCTCTGTGTCTCTCATACATACTGGAAATATCTTTGAATATCATTGAGGGCGAAATGCAATGAAAAATGAGCCTTGGGCAGAACGACGCTGTTGTAAATAGAAAAGAGTTTGAATTATGCATTAAAAAAGTACCTTGGTCAACTAGGAAGCGTAGTTTCTGAATAGTGGCCAGGTTGCCACTCACCCTGTATATGCCATCAGCATCAAGGCCTGAGAGAGAAGAAAATAATGTTTATAATGATGAGGTCCTAATAATCGGAACGCTGTAATGATTGATTTTCCACCAAACTCCACATACCTCGCTTTTCCACTTCCTTGACGCACAGCTGGACAAATCTTGGAACCGTGGTCCCTTCGCGCTGGCACAAAGTCAGCATGTGACATCCAAAGACGCAATCTGCAAGACGACTTTTCTTTTAATCATTTTCATTGAACTTGGCAATGCAGAGGGTTCACAAAGTAAACCGTACTGGAATTTATCGAGTGTCACTCAGTTTGAGCACTTTTCCCGAAGCCGCCATCAGACGGACACCACCCTCAGTCCTGTGACACAGTTCTATCAAACCCCCGATTGTCAATATGGAGCTACTCACAGTCTATTAACTTCCTCATCATTCGGCGTTTGAACTAATACACGGCCAGCCAAGCGCTCCCGAGGCTTATGGAACATCAAAGATGGCCTGCTCTCATTTGAGTACTCAGGATAGGGAGGGGGAGATGGGGAGGAGGAGGAGGACGCGAAGCTGAGCTAAATGCATAAATGACTGCAAGCAAGCCACCTTTGCATATAAATTTCTATTTGCACCACTTACCGGAGAAATATTCAGCAGTTAGGCTGTTTTTATTAAATAAATGACCCTTTAATGGTGCGATATGAAGGGGACGGAAGAGTAATATTGTAAGGGATCTTCTCTTAACTGGCTCGCCTTGGAGCTCTGCCAGTGCTGTCAGTTCAAGGGCCACCTGAGCTATTTTTTTAATCCCAGGCTAATTTTATTTATTCCCTCAGCATTGTCCTCTTTGATCATTAAAAAGACCATCGAGGAAATTACTATTTGTCAATTACCTTCAGCTAAGACTTCTAATGATGCTTATAATGCCCTTTAAATCTGCACAGAGTGCATTTGTCATAGATGTAAAAAAAAAAAAAAAGGCTTGGTAATTTGGTTAATTTGTTCTGGGGAATGTGTGTAAAATGTGGGGAAAAAATACCTGGAAGAATCATTTAACTCACATCCCAAAATAACACATAGATATTAATGCTAACTGCTTTTAGCAAGATTGTTACGAACCGCTGACACTGGAGACTCCTTCTGTCAATATTAGAACCATACTGACAGCTTCTCTATATTCACAGTTCTATATTTTGGTTTTTGATCTTTATCTGTTAATGAGACAAAGTGGACTAAAGTATGTGGACGCCTAACCTTCACACCCTTTATATGCTTCTTGAACATTCCATTCCAAAACCATGGACGTTTAATGACGTTTAATGTCTTTCTACTAGATTTTGAAATAAATGTGTTTATTAATCCTGGGCTTGGGTGTTTATTTGTGAAGTTTGCATGTTCTCTTCCCGTACTTGCATGGGTTTCCCCTGTGTACTCTGGTTTCCTCCCACAGTCCAAAGATATGCACTTTTCTTTTTTTCTTTTTTCTTTTTTTTGGATAATTGGCTGTTCCAAATTGCCCCTATGTGTGGATGTGTGTGCGAATGGTTGTGTGTGTGTTTGTGTGCAAATGGTCTGGCGATCTGTTCAGGCTGTACCCCGCCTTTACCCAGTGTCGGCTGAGATAGGCTCCAGCCTTGCCACGATTCTAGTAGGATTAAGTGTTTCAGCGAGTGAGCGAGTGCGTCTTTAAGGATTTGGGGAATCACATCATCAGACATGGATTTCGTCCGATGAGGTATTGGGAGCAGTCAGCTTTCCAGTTCAAGTCAGAAGTTTTGAGAGGGGGAGAGGTCAGGGCTCTGTGCAGGACAATAAGGTCCAAACTGGCAAACAATGTCTTCATTGGGCTCGCATTGTCCATGGCGGAACAGGTCTTGTTCTAGTAAATTAAAATTTTTAATACTGTAACATTCATCGAAATTCTGTAAGTACTGTTATGTACTCACAAGTTTGTGGCAAAATCGGTGTGATGGTCAGATGTCCACATATTTTGGTCGTGTAGTATAGCAGCTTTAAGTTATAGACATTGTCTTCCATACAAGTCCCTGTAAATGAGTTGCTGCTGTAGTATTGTCTGAGCTGCTGTCATAGAGATTCATCAACGCTATCTGACCAGTCAGCGCTGTGGTATGAATACTTTTAGACATGTTTGTGCTTCACCTTTAATGAGGCCTTTCTCCTGTAGTGTTTTCATGGAAGGCCGTCTGGAGATGAACTTCTTCAGGCGATTCTTCACGCCGTTTTTATCTGCACTGTCAGAAGCACTGTAGTTCAGCTTGAACACTGCCCACGTTATATGAAAGAAACACATTTTATTAACTGGGTCAGACTATAAAAAAAGTTGGCTTCTGTGTTATCTTTCATCTTCTCATCAAGAAAACATTTCGGCAAATTCACTGGTTAAGATTTCAGATACGAGTGGGTACACATCTGCGTTTTATCATCTTAGATGACTATAATGTGTTTCTTTTTTTAATTTCAAGAAACTTCTGAAGGAAGCATATTATTTCAGTTTCAGGAGAGGCATCAAGGGCTGCGATGGATGTTTTTTTTGGGGGGGGGTTCATTTGTTTTTAAAATGTTCACTTTTTGAGGCGGAATTATTTGTATAAAATGCATCTATAATTGTATTAAACAAGAATTTGGCGCATTAATTTATTTTGGGTTTTTCTAAAATCAACTCAGGGTCTAAATTATACATACAGGTACACGCTCCTGAGTGGTGCATCAACTAGGTGCGCAGCAATGATACTGGAGATCCCAAGTTTGAATCCAGGTTGATGCATGCAGCCATCCACTGCCGGGAGTTCATGGGAGCTAAATGGCTCACCTCCCTGTCATTCAAAGTTATCACCAGCAAAACCATAGGCATCTGTGAATTCATGCTTACAATGGGGTGGATAGTGCTTTCCCTCCGAGTGTGTTAGGCTGAATATGTATGTGCAGCAGTTCATTAAGATGTGGGTGGTGGTGTCACAGAGGGGGCACGTGCACACATATTGGTGTGACGTTTGTATGCATGATAGGTACTGATAACCACTGAAGATACAGGGTGACCCAAAAGATAAATAAAGGTTAAAGATAATCAAATTATTACTTGCACACATGAACCTTCATTCTATTCATTTTTTATACATCATTATTTGCACTATATGTACTTAGCAGGGCAGGAGAGGTGGTGCTAAGGTCTGCTGGTAGCCCAACCCCAACTGTTCTCAGTCGTCACCATGGCAAGATCAGGAGCACACCACGGATCCGCTGTCTAAGCATTCTTTGCGAGCAACCGCTTCATGATCGCTGTATAGAGGGCCTTTCGAAGTCACTTAGGTATTCCACTGAACCAAAGCGTTCCAGATCTGAAAATATCTTGCAGTGGGTGGAGAATGTCAGAGCAACAGGCTCAGCTTGGAAAAGAAAATCATCTGGTCGACCTAGCAGCGCGACGAGAATATTGAAGAATCGAGACAACATGCTGTGCGGTCTCCGAGACGCTCTGTGCGGAGGCATGCTTTAGCTGTAGGGATTTTCTCGGGAAACCGCAGGGAGAATCTTACACTTCCATCCATACAAAAATTGTTTTGTGTGTGCAAATAATAATTTGATTATCTTAATATAGTATCTTTTATATTATAAACATACACAAATAAATAAATAAATAGATAGATAGATAGATAGATAGATAGATAGATAGATAGATAGATAGATAGATAGATAGATAGATAAATAAAATGTTTTATATATATAAAATTGTATTTATTATTTTTTTTACTTTTGAAATGTGGTGGGTTTACTGGGTCTTAAAAAGAATTTAAAAACTAAAAAACTCATTAATCAGCATATTAAAGATAAAAAAAAATGAAAGGAGACATTACTCACTGAGAGAGCGTCTGTTCTCTGATTTCGGCTCTTTGGCCTTGGACTTTGTTGAGTCATGGGTTCGTCTGGGCAGACACTCTGTGCTGTTGGACCTATGTAACGTGCCCTTTCCCCTAGCGGACCCTGCATCTGCACTGGACTGTAACGACAAGGCAAGCAGGATCAGTCAGGAGTGACTCAGCAATGTAGTTCACCCTCTGTCAACATGTCTCAGTATGTACAAGGGGGAACACCTTTTGATGCGTTCTTTCTCTATACTCATTTGGGTGTGTTTGTCAGAGGTTTTACTGAGTCAACTTCACATGATTTAAACTGTAACCTTATAGCAGGTGCTGTGAGATACCTCATAAAGGCAGGAACGTTCTTTCTCTATTAGACCGCCCTGAAATTGGACAGACTGATAATATATCTGCCTCACTGTTCCACTTACTGTGTGTCTCAGACGCCTTTTTTGCTGCTACGGTTGTAATGTGTGGTTAGCTGAGTTACCGTAACCTTTCTGGAAGCTCAAACCAGCCTGGTCATTCTCAGGCCGCTCGTATTAACGAATCATTTGCATCTGCAGAACTGCGGCTGACTGGATGTGTTGTTTTTTTTTTTTTTTTTTACACAATTTGGTCGAGACTTTTTCTTAAATATTCTCTAAAATATCTCCAGGCCAGGAAGGAACTCCAGACCAGTAAGCTCAGTAAGCTGTATGCGCATCTGCCAAAGAATTCATAATCTAAATCACATATTGTGAGTAATATAGACTCACTGAAATATGTTTACTCACTCACTAAATGAATGTAGAGATTATTCATATATATATATATATATATATATATATATATATATAGCAATGAGTCCTGTAATGAAGCTGCAGTTTCAGGCACTAGGAGCATATACACTTCCCCTTGAATCTTCTGAGCCACACTCTCATAAAATGACTCACCAATCTGTCCGCTGTTTTTTTGATGGCATCGAGCCATTTACTGATTGTGGGATAGTCGTCTGATTGCAGAAGCAGCTCCTCTCCAGACCTTGTTGTTATCTGTAGACAATACAATTTTGAAATGACTACTTAGTAAAAGTTTCCATCGAAAAATCCACAGATTATTATAAGACATCTCATGAAAAATGATCTACCGCTAGAACATCAAGAGGAATAAGCCTGTGTTAAGGTCGCATGACCGTGCTGTTGTCTGAGGGTATGTCACAGTGCAGGGGTGAAAATATTATGACAGCACTGTAATTAACTGGTACTACTTAAGTGCATAACAGTCGTCTTATGTTGGGTTGTGCATTTACATAAGAGTAATCTAAACAAGCATTTATATGCATACACCATACACTTCGAGGGTGTTCTGTCAAAACCATTTTCAAAAAAAAAATCGCAACATATGAGGTTTTGACAGAACGCCCTCGAAGTGCATAGTGTATGCATATAAATGCTTGTTTAGATTACTCTAAATAAATTTCATGCAAAACTGGGAGATCACTGGTACAGGTGGTACACTGGTGGTGTTCAGTATTTGCAGGTATTGTACTGTACTTTTGAACTTCCCATAAAAGACCTTGACATTCTTTAACTACAATATATGGACAAAAGTTTGTCGACACCTGATACTATGCACCCATATGTACTAGTGGAGTGCGACTGATTTGATGCACATCTTGAAGCATTACCAAAGATCCGATGCATTAAAGATACTATATACTCCATTCCTTCCCTATTGCGATGCAGTACGACTTGTCACAATAGAACACGCCATGATTTAAAGTATTAAGATGCAATGCATCTTACGATACTATTCAATATGCACTTCCTCCTCTATCAATATCTTCCATGTGACACGTGGAGGGTCCAGCTTGAGAACCAGAATATATTTGGAACAATAGCAAGACTGTAAGTCTGTTGGGCTTTTTATACCCAAACCTACTGGCTCATCAGAGCTGGAGCTTTTTCCCGGTTTCTGTAGCTTGAAGCGACTAGGAGCTCGACTCCTCCTGGATGGGACGCTAGTCAATTGCATGTTAACTTCCTGGTATTTTTTACTGGTACCCATTTATACTGCTGGGTGGACAGAGGCACACTTGTGGTTAAGACCTTGCCCAGGGATCTTAGC
>JAQMYF010000012.1:48437263-48455891 GCA_030014195.1 Neosilurus mollespiculum | reverse complement strand
TGTGTGTGTGTGTGTGTGTGTGTGTGTGTGTGTGTGTGTGTGTGTGTATGTGTAATATCCCAGGAAATATAGGTTGGAGGTGCAATAATACAGGTTCAGTAATTAGTTAGCTGACAAAAAGTGTATGAAGGGAATTTTAAATCCCCTGAGGAGTGGGCAACCACGAAACAGGCTTGTCGGGATAATACTGTCCTTTTATTTTTCCCACATACCATATATATATATATATATATATGTATATATATATTCTTTTACTCAGCAAACTCATTATTGAACCTGTTCCTAGTGGCACCCTGATTGCACCATTGCACTTTTGCTGTTAGTTCATCAGTTCTTCAGTAGTTACTGAGTAATTCATTCGTAATAACGGATGAATAATATGCTGTAAGATAAATAACAAGCCAGGACCTTAAACAGGACCTTTAAATATTATTATTGTTATTATTATTATTATTATTATTATTATTATTATTATTATTATTGTGTCCATGCTAAAGGCAATATAACTTATCATAGCGTATATAACTTTTGATAAACAAAAACACTGAGATACAAATATCCAAAAACTACATTTTTCAGCGTTCATGTTTGACCAAGTGCATCATATGATATGTTTATTTCTCCACTTACGGAAAGTTTGCAGTTTAAAATGTGAGGAAACCCTGAGACCTTACAACCACAAAGCACACACACAAATCCTACTCCGTTGCTACGTAGTAACAGTTCAGTCTCTGAAACAACAGGAAATAAATAAATCACTTGAAAAAAAAAAGGGGTACCGGAAATAAAGTGCCAGCCGATCACAGTCTTGTGCCCATTTAAGTAAAAGTTTTAGCGGCTGTTGAATGCTGTGTACTGCAAATTATTGCAATGTATTTTCCTTATGAACACTTTTTATATGTTACCTCACATTTTAGGATTACACTGCAATACACTGATGTGAAGCACAAACCCTAGCAAAAGGTTTGAAAAAAAAAAAAATGTCAGATTATAATTTAAAAATATATATTTATTACTTTAATTATTGCATCTGCTCTATTGTGATATTTAAGCTGAAATATCTTTAACGTAATGAATCCTAATAATATTTGCAGATCAATATTTTCTGGCGATTAAACCAGCCTGAAGGACCCAGGAAGGCCTGGAGAAAAAAATCTAATCTAAAATCTAACTACTACTCATCAGTCCTCTCTATCACAAAGGTGATTTCTCCATTAGTCACTTTGTTCACAATCCATCCAGCAGAAAGGTTATGCTAATGAAGTGCGATAAAATCGGTCCTTACCTGCTCATCTGTTAATATGGCCTCTCGGTGCTGTCTTTAGATAATTCCGTGGCAAGAGATGGTGGGACAGTAAAAGAGAAGAATGTATGTGAGAGCGAGTCTCATTTAGAGGAAGTGCGATTGTCTCACGTGGTAGGTGCCGACTTTTTCACTCCCTGTAAGTCTCAGTGCAGACATGATGCTTCACCACTTCCTGAGGCTTACACCAACTTTTTATTCTCGCAAGATGGCTGCAGTCAGAGATATACCAATGAGGTCGTTTAATTATTAACAACCCTGTCTTACCCTGTACACATTATTTTGATGAAATTGAATCAAATGGGTTTGGTGGAATTGGTAACCAAAGAAAAGTAGTTCAAGAAGAGCAGTAAAATTATAATACATCAGTATAGCACTGAAAATACTATATATTTAAATATATATAATATTATGCTCAATTTAAATATATAATATTATCCTCAGTGTAGTGCATCTGTTACTAGTAAGGACTTTGTGTTTAATCTGTAAGTATAGCATCAACCAGGAAAATAATAAACTCTTGTGTTACACAAGAACATATGAACATATTTTCATTATCAGGTGGTTTTTGCTTACATTGTCGAAGTTACAATCTGCTAAAATCCGTTTGATAGTTTACACCAGTTTGAAAAGGCTGCTGTTTCACTCTCTCGATTGTGCAAAATAGCGAGAATATGATGTGAATCTGTCAGTTCATATAAGGCAAGATAAAGGCAAAAATAAGAGTATACAGATATTAAACTAACAAATCAGATATAAACTAGTGATTTTCTGAAAAAAATAAAACTAGGCACATCTCCACATAATACTAGCCATACATCAGACAGACATCGGCTCATTTATATGAACAAATAGTATAACTTGCCGTTATTCTTATGCAAATTTAACATTGGATCCATGTGAGTCACGTGTGACATTTAGCAGTACAATGTTGCCACCTGTGTGCAGATGAGATTTTTTTTATTGTTTGTAATAACAGTAGAGTGTTTTAATGTACAAAGATGTATGACTTTGATTAAGTTTGGGTTTATATAAGTTCCATTTAAGAAATATACATTTATTTATTTATTTATTTATCTACTTGCTTACTTACTTATTTTGCTAATTTACCCATAAGAGTAGATTTGTTACCAGCAGCAGAATCCGTATTGAGGTTTTTGTTTGTTTGTTTTTTATCTTTTTTTAAATTTATTTTTATATTTTTTTAATAGTTGCATTTAACACATGGAATGGCTGTAAGAGTTCATTCCTAATATTTCTTACATGATAAGTTAAGGTAAGTCTGTTGGGCTTTTACACCCGAGCCTAGTGGCTCATCGGGCCGGTGCTTATCCCCGGTTTCCATAGCATGAAGCGACTAGG
Organism: Neosilurus mollespiculum; assembly: GCA_030014195.1. Classification (NCBI taxonomy): domain Eukaryota; kingdom Metazoa; phylum Chordata; class Actinopteri; order Siluriformes; family Plotosidae; genus Neosilurus; species Neosilurus mollespiculum. The sequence continues at coordinate 48,453,226 of JAQMYF010000012.1, read as the reverse complement.
AGTTCAACTCCTGGATGAGACGCTAGTCTATCGCAGGTTACCTTCCCAGTATTTTTACTGGTACCCATTTATACTGCTGGGTGGACAGAAGCACACTTGTGGTTAAGACCTTGCCCAGGGGTATTAGCATGGTGGGGGTCTAACAGGGATTCGAAACCATGACCTCTTGATCATGAGCCCTGCACCCTAATCACTATGCCACCGGCTTAAATAAGACTTTAATTTATCAGAACATAAACAGCATTATCTCAGAAGGGATTTATTGCAGAATGATGTCCAGCGCACTGTACATTATCCCATCAATGACACGGCTATTGTAATCAATATAGGAACTATAGGGAAAATATTGATCTAAAATGATTTTGATGTTTCCACTAATGATACTTACACCATCGTCAGGTTCAAAAACCAAACAAGCTCACTGACACAATGGGAATTAAAGTGATTGTTTAAACAGTTTAGCTCTTATAGAGTCACTCTGGTCATTTAGATCCGGTTTCAAGTCCGCAATTTGCAACATTCCAAAAACAAAGCAGTCAAACTTAATTCTGCATTGCTTAAGGATCTTAAGATGGAAACCTTGAACCAGTGTTGAAACAGAGGTGATGTCATGATCTTCCCTTGCAATGGAACTAGAGAGTTGTTTGTGCTCATTAATACATCGGTGTGAGTGCCTGCAGGTTTAGTCAATATAGCTTGAATCACAAAAAACACATTCCCGTGTGTCAATGACATTCTGTTGGCTAATTACTGAAGGATTCTTCTCTCGTATTATGAGACTTTCTCCAACTTTCTACTGGCGAAAACAAGTGGGCGATTTTTTTCAAATTGAAGAGCTGAGATGTTCTCATTGTGTCAATGTCTTTGTTTGTTTTTTGAACCAGACGATGGGGTTAGTAGCACTGAAGCATTGTTCATCTTTTTTAAAGCTTCTGATAAAATGTATATATTACTTGCTACTTAGCAACAATCTCTTACAAAGAAATACCAATGCTGAATTCTGTAATTGACCAATCAGGATTGAGTACTCAAATGCGCCAAGTAAGAAGGTTTAAGTTTTGTCTTATTATCAATTCTCCTGTTTCACTGTTATTAATTCTGATTGTTACGGTATCAATATAGAGTATAGCTGACCATGTTCCTCACTAGTGAATAATTTGTAGTGAAATAGTTTTATTAGTTTCGACTGTAGAACTCTAGAATTGGTGATTTTTTTCTGAAATCTTTGTGCAGCTTTCAGATTTTCTATACATCATGAACGCTTTTAAGGCCGAGATAAATATAACACCAAGGAAACCTAGCATTCTGTGCTTTATAGGAAGCAACAAAAAAAAAGCAATCGTGCTGCCAGTATTAGACATTCATATCCGTTGTGTTTAAAAATATTGAATCATGCACTTACCTTCTGTTGATCCAGGAAACAGTGGTGGAGTTACCATGATTACAAATGACTTCCACGTTGTAGGGGAGTGAGCACATTATCTTCCTTTCACCGTTAGATTTGGAAGCTTAGCTGAAGGTTACTGAAAGTGATTGGCATAACGTTTGCTTACTCTGACTCGAAAAAGACGAAGAACGTTTTGCAGATGTTTCTTTTGAACAGCATTTACACCCTTGTCTCATTTTTTTATTTTGTAGTACGCCCCTCCCCTCTCTATTTTGTTGATACAGTGGATATGTAAAAAGTCTATCATGCCAGATTTTACGCCAGGGTCAATTCATGCCAGATTTTATTCCATCATACTTGTGATGAAAATTACTTTAATATAGCAAGAAAACATAATTCAAGTGGGAAAACAAACAATATTATTACAAACAGTAACATAAACTAAATAGCAATTAGTACTCTAACCGGGTTGTACAATGCTCATAGCTATATATATAATGAGTAATGTGACTGTGGGGCATGTCAGAATTAACCAATCACATTCAATCGTTCAAAAAAAATATTATACACCTGCTATAAATGAAGTGAGGTTGGCTGATTAATAAATAAAGAATGGCTATTTCTATATGACCTTCTTGGTATCTTCTTGAATTTCATCTGACTGCTAAAGCTGTGGTCTACAAAGAGCTATGAATGCATCCATGTGTCGTTATTGTATCAAGCAGGAGAGAAAAATAAAATCATGTCCAAACCATTTGATGCACCATGGAGCCCTGGGGTTTCCATCAACCAACAAGAGGAGAAAATGATGCACCACAGTGATATTCCCAAAGATAGTATAAATAGTATTAATGAACAGTAGTTTAGGTCTCCTTTGAGGTGTGGATTGGGGGCAGGGCTTACTAGGATACATTAAAGGTGTGTCCTCTACCGGTGCTTGCAATAGCCAAGTCAGAGTATATTTTGCGCTAGTATAATTTAGATTAAAATTGAAAGAGTAATTTAGTGGTGTCTGTTTTCTGCTTGCTCGCTTGGGGTTATCAGCTCTATTAAAGGGGCAGTGATATGGTTGTTTGAAGAAATCAAACAAGGCGTAATCTTTCATGTAGATGGAAATTTGATTTATAAAGCATACTAGACATGATCAGGATTCCTCCATTAGGTTTGTTAGGGGTTTGCAATGCAGTCTCAATCTTTGAAAACTGTTCAGTGCAACAAGATTTCAAAAAGTCCATGTTGCAATCCATTTCCGTTTACGTAATATTGATCTTCTTTTGAATTGCGAACTGAAAGGCTATGTAACAAATATGGACACTCATGGAATTCTTTTAATCCTACTTATGTAAACTCATTAGCCCCTAATGATTAGCTCCTGCTATTATTCCGGGGGCAAGCCAGGGCCATTTCAAGACTACCAGAGGCTTATAGCCTGAGACTTCAAGCTGTGGCAGAAACTACTTTCCATTTCTAATATTGTGTTTTACCCCTGCAGATTCCATGCCCATAACATTATATGCTGCACAATGACAAAGAGGAATTCAGTTACACACAGCATGGGTTATCATAAATAAATAATTAGAGCACACAAAAACAAGTACCTCAATCAACTATTTACATGAAGAGCCCACATACACTACTGTATGACCAGAAAAAGAGCAAAGGTAAGTGGTAAGCCAGAACTACTTTAGAAGGAAAGAACTAGATGGTCAGCTTGAATCGTGCAATGGCAGCACAATCTCCAGATTTAAACCCCATCGAACTGGTTTGGGATGCAATGGACAGAAGGGAGAAGGTAAAGCGACTAACAAGTGCAACACATTTCTGGAATCTTCTGCAGCAGTGTAAGGAAGATCTTCAAGAGGAATATTTGATGTCTGTCATCAATGCCTCCAGTGTGTTTAACTGTAATATCTGTGTGCTACTTTGATGAGTCAACAATTTAGATTGTGTTCAAAAAAGAACAATTCCACAACTTCTTTCTTTACCTACAACTGTTTTTTTAATGTTTTGATTTCAGACTACATTGAGACTAAAACTTTTGACCGGCAATGTATAACTCATAAGCAAGTCTATACAACATTATGGAGTTCTGGTCTAAAACTTGCATTCTACCTAAAACAGAGGTGAAAGGCTGTTTCTAGCATATAAGTTATACAGAGTTTTATTTTCTTACATATTTTCTTTTCTTTTCTTACATTTTGTGAACGAGCTTTAACATGGAAACTAAAGCAAAAACAGTTTAATCTCTGACAAATGTTCTGCTAAATCATTTTCACTATTTAGCTTGAACAATAAATTATAGCTTAAATCCTCACTAACTCAAATGGTATAAACCCTTCCTTGACATTTCCTTCTGCACTGGTTAGCCTTGTCAGGCCCATGGGTAATTGTGGGGTGAAGTTTTCCCCACAGCAGCCCAAATTAGGTGTGATCGAGCCCCAGAAGTGACAGTGGAAACAGTAATGGCCGTGGATAAGCACCTGGTTTAGCTTGATAGTGGGATTGTGGGTACTGGCCTCATTCCTGACCAGACTGCAGACATGTGCCTCTAACGTATCTCTGATCTCATATCTCTTGGACCCAGAAGATATTCACAGTCCAGAGGTTACCCCTGTTGTCCCTGTTCTAAACATGGTGGGGTGGGGGTCTGGGAGGAGGCTCTGGAATTGCCTTTCATTTCATTACCTCCTTTTCCCATCACTTTCTTGACTTTCTGGACACAATCCTCAGTCTTTTCCCTACTGACAATATCCCTCTCATTCTCCTTGAAGACGTCCCCTTTGACAACTCCAGTACTTTTGTCTCCTCCCTGTCTCCATCCTCTTCCGAATTCCTTCTCGCTGACATTCAACAATATTCAACAACTGCTCCGCAAACTAATTTGACCTCTGTTACTCTAATATAGAAGCACTATAAACTCATTTTCAACCTTCCCAAGTTCTCCCATCCATCCAATTGCTATTTTTCCTCCACTTGCTTCCTGTTTTCTCTGTCTTGGCACTGTATTGAACTTCCCCTAGATGTCCGATGAGCTGAGGCACTGGATGTCTTCAAATGACGACTAAAGACCAATCATTTTGAAGGTGCATGGATAAGTCATTTCATTCTCACTCACTCATTTACCAAACTGATTAATCCTGTTATGGTCACCGGGAGGCTGGATCCTATCTCAGCCAACATTAAGAGAGGGCGGGGCACACCCTGAACAGTTCGCCAGACCATCGCAGGGACAACACACACACCCATTCACACTCACACCTGGGGCAAATTGGAACAGCCAATTAGCCTGTTGTGCTTGTCTTTGGACTGTGGGAGGAAACCAGAGTACCCAAAGGAAACCCATGCAAGCAGGGGGGCGGGGGTGGGTGGGGGGTATGCAAACTCCACACAGAAACACCCTCTCTGAGCCTGGGATTCGATATTCTAACCAAGTAGAAAAATTGCATTTAAAAAAATCCCTGTGCATGCTTTTCTATTGTATCACCTGCCAACAGAGTTTTACACTGATAGTATTCTTAGCCAAGGGTCCTAGTGAATTAGAATGATCAGAATGTATTCTCTGATGGAGGCTTAAAAGGCCTTATGTAAGTTGTTTTGGAAAAGAGACTCTGCCAAATGCTGTAAATGTAAACAGGATTCCCCTCCAAAATACATGAAAGGACAAGAAGAACACTTATTAGAGAGGCTGCCAAGAGACCTACAGCAACATTATGGGAGCTGCAGGAATATCTGCCAAGTATTGGTCTCTGCCTGCATCTGAAAACCAGCTCTCATTTTCCTGTGAACGTCTGGGTTGTGGATTGACAGAAGCTGTTTCTCACAAAAGTTTGATAGATCTGAAGCATTTTTGCAAGGAAGCACGGAATAAAATTGGCAAATCAAGATGTGCTAAGTTAAATGATTCTTATTCTTTTTCACATTGAAAGTGGAAAAATATCTGATATTAATTATCTTGGTTTCATTTTCTTGGTTACATAAAAAAAAAACTGGCTTCTAACAAGGGGTGGCAATTTTTTTTAAATTTAAATTTAATTTTAGAAAATACAGATACACTGTTCATTTCCTCAGGTGGCACTGTGGTGTAGTAGTCAGCACGTCCGCCTCACATCAAGAAGGTCCTTGGTTCGAGTCCCAGGCTCGGGCGTTTCTCTGTGGAGGTTGCTTGTTTGCCCCAGGCTTGCGTGAGTTTACTTTAGGTTTAGAGTCCAAAGACATGCACATTAGACTAATTGGCTGTTCCAGATTGCCCCTAGGTGAGGATGTGTGTGTTTATCCTGTGATGCTCTGGTGAGCTGTTCAGGGTGTACCCCCCGCCTTTGCATTGTGGATGGATGTAGCCTCCCCGCAATTGATTGAGCAGTTTGGGCTATATTTTAATGATGGATCTCAAGCATATTGATCAAGGGGATTTCCAAATCCACTTTTGTTAGTTTAATAGTGAAAAAAGCTGTTGCGGCACCAGTTGTTTGGTTTGAAATTGTTCGGCTCTTAAGTTATCACTGATGTTTTGGGTGTAACATGCAACAAATCAGCAAGAGTGTCATCTCCCCTTCCCTTTAAAAGCCAGATATGCTTTGAATGGCTATGATTGCTATGAAATTCTTACTACCTATGCTAGCTACAGCAGAATTTCACCAAAGTTTCCTAATCTTCTTGACGTACACAGTAATGGGCTGTCACATTTATAACATCTTTTTTTTTTTATCTTTGTGTGCTGCTGCATGTCTGTCTGTGTGTGTGTGTGTGTGTGTGTGTGTGTGTGTGTGTAACAAGCAGACTAGATTTGCATTGTGCACCTGCCTATGTACGCACAAATGGCTATCTTGAAAAGCTACCCTTAACACCCTTAAAAAACAGTGATATTCTAAGCCATGGACTTCAGACTTCAGGTGTTTGCTGGTCACTTGCACCTCAAGATAGCAATGAGGATTTAAGATTTAAGGATCAACCCACTCACTGGCTCTCAGATGGACACACGTGCAATTGCTATTTAAATGTGGGCACTGGACCAGAAAATGAGAACTGTGTCAGTCTCAAACTAGCGAAGACACTTGGGTCGTACTTTGCGCAAATTTGTAAAAACCTCTTCAGCTCCTCTTCAGAAGCTCTGGAGAAGTTCCATGTGGGAACCGCAGTACATGTTTAATTCTGTGTATTCACCTGAGACCTTGTCTGAAACCCCCATGGAGCATCAGGTGTTCTCCTGTGGAGGCTCCCCAGAACAAGACAGCACTTTAGAAATATTTAGACATCATGTGAAGATAGCCAATGACTCAGCTGGTAGAACATCTCAGGGAAGTTCATTCCACCACCCGGGTGCTAGAATTGAGAGGAGTTTGCCTTGCTACTATCTTGAGCGATTATGGAACCAATTGAGCAGTGCTAGAGGATCAGAGAGCACATGCTGCAGTGCAGGGTGTGATAAGAGCTTTAAGGTAGGTTAACAAACAGGTTGTGCACCTGCGTTATGGATCAGCTGAGACATCAATCGATTGGCTCAAATCGGGATCATGATCTGTATCAAGTGACTGCACCTAAAAAATGTAAAGGAGAAATCAACATGAGTGTCACATTAGCAGTGTGAGAGGAAAGGGATTGTTCATGGTTGAATTTCCAGAAGAGAATTGGGACAGAAGAGCAGGGTAAGAGGCAGGATCGGTGTCCGATTCTCTCTCTCTCTCTCTCACTTGCTCGTGCGCTCTCTCTCTCTCTCCCTCTCTCTCTTTCTTGCCATGGAATTGGACAAACATCTTTCTGGGTTTAGAAGAAGAAGATCAGAGGAGGTTCATGTATGAAGACAGTGAGGAAAGAAAACTGTCTGAGACTGGCTCCATTACCAGAATGTAAAGAGGTCAGGGCCTGGATGAGAGGATACAGGAGGATGCTACAAAGGATATACCGGTATAGAGTTGAGGTTTCAGCAAGTACGAGAAAAATAATACCTTGTTTTAAGCAGGTCCAGCAGGGTGATGGTGAAGGAGAGCAAGTGATGATAGTGGATGTGTAGTGGGCTGACATTGATTTCTCTAGCTGAAGAGGGTTGGCTGAAAACCACGTCCTGGGCATTTCCTTCCTTGTGTGTGAGAGGACAGTTGTAGATGGAGAACTCGGGAGGATTGGAGCCTGTCAGAGGGTAGGTTGAAGTCTCCGAGGACAGTGAGAGTGGTGTGGTCAGTAGGAAACAGAGGAGTGTGCCCATTTCTTCATGAAGGTCTCTTAAGGGACCAGGAGGGCAGTAGATAATAATGAGGAGACGGTTGATTGGAAAGATAACTGTTACTGAATCAGATTTTAAAGGATTGAAATTGGAACAACACTTGACCTGTAACAACACCCCTGCCAGTTTCTCTGCCGGTGGAGTGTGAGAAAAAGCATGAGCAGAGGATTAAGCAGCGGGTAGTTGAGTGCTGTGGTGAAATCCAGGTCTCAGTTAGTGCCAGAAAGTCAAGAGAGTAATGGAAGCTAAAGCTGAGGTGAAATCAGGTTTCTTTACCGCAGACTGGCAGTTCCATCGTCCAGCTACCATCACTGTCTGAGACAGGGACAACCGTGGAGGGTAGATCAGGTTAAGAGTTTTTCACCTTCTGGTTTACGTCTGAGAAGGCAGTCTGTGCGATGTGACAAGGGAGATAGATGTCTGGTCAGTAGTGAGGTCAGTGAGTTCACATAGGACTGAAAAAGACTGATACACTGAAGTGAACAAAAAGAGGTGTTAAAAAAAACCCTAACACTTTCTATCTAAATTTATGTTTCTGATCACTTCAAGCACTAGGGTCTGTATCAGACAACCTACATTATTATATACTCACCAGGAATGGCGTGATCTGACTGTGTCACTCATAAATCTTTATTCTGGGTAGATAATGCATGAACCAATATGTCAGATCCTTACAGATTGTCACAAGCACTCAAACAGGCAGCATCAACATCAGCATGCTTCCCACCCATCAAGTATCGCCTTCCCTATCACACGACCACCACCAACCAGGGAGGGGCATAAGCATGCACATGCCCTCTCCGTGACATGCAGTGCTACCACCCGCCTCTTTACAAACTGCTGTGCATGCGTATTTGGAGAAGACCTAACACACTGATGATTGGCTGGTGATCGCTGTGAGTGACAGGGAGGTGAGCGTATGCCATCCCTCCCGTGAGAGCTCGGCCAATTAGCTCCCATGGACTCCCAGTCACGGATGGCTGTGGCATCAACCCGGATTCTAACTTGCGATCTCGGGGTGGATAGTCACGCACCTTGTCGATGCGCCAGTCGGGAGCATCGTCATGCTTTTAAAATGAAAAAATAAACCATAAAAAAAAAGTGTTCATGTAGTATGTGGGCTAAAATCAGTCCGGTTAGCTCCACAGCACATATTGAGTTCATTGCAAAGCGCTCTGTCTCAGGTCAAATGTGTAAATATAAACAATAGTCTATTTTTTGTATATCCTGGTAATCTATATTAAAAATTCGTGTAAAAACACCTTTATGGCACTTCATTTCTCATGTGTCTGTGCAGTATGTACTAACTCTGAATAAGGATTCGTAGTGCTTATTACCTCCGCTCAAAGCGCAGAGCTCCCCTGACCAGTCTCAGGGTTTATTTTGTGTGCATATGCCATGTGCCACTGCCACTGTTCCAGACTGGTATTAAAAGTATGTGACAACCTGTTAAAATGCACGAGAATGCAGTAAATGACATAGACTGTATTAAAAGTGCTTCTGGGGTTGGACCCGAAGACCTCCACTAGCATATTAACACATTACAAATGCTTCTGACGTTCATGATTCCCCTTTACATTCTATCCCGGGGAATATCCCGCGACAGTGACATCCGCCTCGCCTTCAGTGTGTAATTACCCACAATTTGCATGTTAATGCACAGTGAAACTACTCTTGATTAGCCAGTGCAATAACTAATATACATAAACCAGAAAATACTTCCAAATACCAAAATGTCAATAATACTACTGGCAAGAACCTACTTCCACATCTACTTTCATTACCAAATTAAACAGATCCCAGTAAATCGAGGTCCAACTGAGCCAAGTGTACTGTCTACTCAGTTGAATCTCAATGTACTGGGGTCAGATTTATTAGGTAGTGAAGGTCTCAGTTTATTTATTTATTTATTAATGTTATAAATTTTATTTTGTTGGCATGTTGGTCTGTTTTCACTGTGGTTATTGTATTCCTAAATTACCCACAATGCCATTTGGGATTTAATCTTAGTATTGTCTCTATTTAAAGGGAGTGAAGTAACAGTGCTTTATTCTATCCGGCTGTCTCATCTTCTCATCTGTACTTTCTGCTCAAACAGGTTCCAAGGCTTCAACTTTCATTCTACTGGAAATTATAATAACTGTGTCATGCTGCTGCATTGCATTTTGGAACTTTGAGCACTGGGCGGCATGGTAGTGTAGTGGTTAGCACGTCCACCTCACAGTACTAAAGTCCTGGGTTTGAGTTCCCGGCTCGACTCGAGTCTGCATGTTCTCGTCATGCTTGCATGGGTTTCCTCTGGGTACTCCAGTTTCCTCCCACAGTCCAAAGACATGCACATTAGGTTAATTGGCTGTTCCTACTTGCTCCTTGGTTTGAGTGTGTGTGAATTGTGATGGTCTGGCAAGTGTACCCTGCCTTTGCCCAGAGTCAGCTGCGATAGGCTCCAGTCTCCCCGCGGCCCTACTTTGCCACATTCTTTTTTATTTCAAAAACTGTTTTAAAATTAAAACGTTATGTGAAAAAAATGTAAAAAAGGATTACTAGTATCTCAAATATCATCATTTGGTTCTTTATCGTAAAGTGCATGTTTATTACAATAAAGGTTTGATCCATGCATTTCTTTTTTGAATCGAGGTAGACCCTACAATAAGAACAACTGTGATCTGTCTGACTTCTAACATCATGAAAAACCTCTGTTACTGTATGGTAGATATGTCCTCGCATATCGAAGCGCTTCATCCTATAAGAGTGGCAGAAAGGCTGGAGCCTATCTCTGCCGACACGGAACGAATCGGTTCAAAACACGCACAACCATTCACACTCACATCTACACTTAGGGCCCTGCGATGGCCTGGCGAGCTGCCCGGGGTGTACTCTGCCCTCGCCCAGAGTCGGCTGAGATGGGCGCCAGTCTCCCCGCGACCCTAATTAGGAATAAGCGGTTCAGAAAATGACATGACATGACATGACATCTACACTTAGGGGCAGTTTGGAGCAGTTAGCCTAACGTGCATGTCTTTGTACTACTGGAGTACTCAGAGGAAACACACACAAGGCCAGCAAGAATATGCAAACTACACATAGAAACGCCTGAACCCTGGACTGAAACCAAGGACCTTTCTGCTGTGAGGCGGTCGTGCTAACCACTATACCATGGTGCTGCTCTTAGTAGATACGTCATGTACAGGTAATCATAATAATAATATATAAACAGATTTGCTAATTTAGACAAAAATGTGCTGTATTCACATACCAAGTGCAAACAGGAAAAGTCGCCATGATGCTGCAGCTCTGTGGTCTGTCAGCAGAGGGCAGCATGTACCAGCTATTACCGCCAAGGCCAAGCTAATCAAGGGGGCAGCAGCAAGCGAAGTTATTAATGGTCAAGGTAATGAACGGACTAAAGAAGAATTAATAAAGTTAGCATTAATTTTCAATGGAAATAGTGTGTTAATGTTTTAATGAAAAAGTTAGCATCGTTATTTACGGATTAACGATTAACACATTATTAGTCACCACTGCACATCACAAATATTTTACTATAAAGGCATAACTTGTGAGTATGTAATACGTTTAAGTGATACAGAGGCTTATTTTAACATAAATAACCATAAAAAGCACAAAACTGGGTAATTTTATCCCATGGATCACTAGCGGAGTGCTGAAGTGTGTGGGTTAGCAGTTGTTTTTCCCCGGAAGTGATGTCAACACGCTGGGCGGGGTTGACGCCTCTTGTGGACACAGTAAGACGTCACATTCTAGTGACTCTGAGGACGAGAACGCTACCAGAGATGAGCGTGACGGTGAATCCAAAATGGCTCATGCAGCTAACGTTTTGCTGACTCGTCTCTCCTGTCGGCAGTTGGTTTAGGAACAAAAAGAAACATATTCCGTGATTTCTACGCTTGTTGTTTGTGCAGCTCAGCAGTGGCCGATGATGTGTTATGCTGCACGAGGTCCGTGACATAGCCCAGCCAATCCAACGAGTCCACGCCACTACGCGGCAGGAACGGCCAATCAGAAAGGGAACGTGTCTCTGAGCGGCGTGGACTGATGTTGCCGAAAGAAACCGCTGATGTTATTCGTTATCTTTTTAACTAGCAAGTAACACTAATTCACCACAGGTACCCTTTAACATGTTTCAGAGTGGGACTCTTCCTTTAAGCGGCGTGTTAATGTGCATTAGAACTTAGTGTCAGGATTTCTTTCCCTCTCAGCTTTATTTACCAACATCACGTGACCCAGTGTATTGCTAATAACACGCTTCAAATACTTCACCAGTGCTGTAAGTTATAGCGAGTACATAATAAATCAAATGAAGTGAAATGAACTGGGACATTACGCCTGTAGCAAGTGTGTGATATGTTCCTTCTCAGCCTCCAGGGAGCAAATTTGTGCATGTTGTCTGAGTGGCATGGCTGTTTAACTGAATATGTCCATTTATCTTTTAACAGCAGCAGCATCCTTGGTGTGGTTATTTAGTTGTTAATGAGGCCAGAGCTCTGCTAACAGCTGCTGCATGGAACTTGTGTCAAGGAACACTGCTGTAATGTATCTAAAATGCAGTGCAGGATAAGACCACCAGATGGAGACAAAGGTCAAGACCGTATTCTGGAGGCGCTTGTGTGAGATGCAGTACAATGTATAACCACATGGTGGAGACAAAGACCAGGAAAATTAATAATAATAATGGAAAAAAGATAGATCTGCATTAACAGCAGAGAAAAACAACATAGTGGCCAGTGCTAGCATGGCTCATTTGAACATTATTTATAACAAGCTTGAGGCAGCAGTAGCCCAGCTGTGTTTAAGGTTTAAAAGGCTGAAAGTTCAAATCTCAGTGCTGCCAGATATCCAGTGGTAGGGCGTAGGCTTGAAACTGAGCAGTGTGGTTACGTTATTCACTTTCAGTACATTTCATACCCGACACTCCTATGGATTCTTCTTCTTTCTGTAGTAAATTTCCCACAAATTCATAAATCTTACAACTATGTGTGAAGTAAATTTGCATAGTTTATAAGCTGCCTTTGGTTTTTGAGTGGGGAAGAAATAATGTTGTAGCTGCATGACTCAGATTTCTTTTACATGGTTCAAGGTTTTAAAACTGTAACAAATAGGTGGGGAAAAATATATGTAATATTGAACCGGGATATTTTTAGAAGTGCGATACTTACAGAATCACAATATCGGCACCAATGTATCGTGATATCGTATCGGCTTGTCCGTATTGATTCTCATCGTTAATGTATATCCTCAAGATTGCTATGGTTCTAGCAAAATATGATTTGGATGTAGAGAATCAACAGTGTGGCATTTACGGTAGATACAAAACTGGTTTCAGGTCTTGATGTTTGGATGAATTATTTTCTTTTAATTCATCATTACAATTACAGAGTATAGTACAAGCTTTAAATGCATGGTAATGGCGGTACAATATGATCTGATGTAATGGGGAGTAAACAAAAAGCTAAACTATTGTTCATGAACTAACCATTCATTTATTCGTTCATTCTTTCTTTCTTTATTTATTTATTTTATTTTTTTGCTTAATCCTAATTAGGGTTGCGGGGAGGCTGGCGCCCATCTCAGCTGACTCTGGGTGAGGGCAGAGTACATCCTGGACATCGCAGGGCAGAAATATGCTGAGGGCAACCCAGTGTCTCTTTACGAATGACAGCAATGGTTCTCAGACCACCTTTGATAACCCAGTTAGCTGCACTGGGAGGATGGCAGTGACAACCTGGTGATAGTAGGGCTTGAACCCCCGACCTTTAGATCAGTAAGACAGCACCTTAACCACGGAGCCACCACTGCCCCTGAATTAGCCAGCAGTGTATAATGTACTGTTTCTGTGGCTGTTTTTATTGCCAGATCAAGAATATTAACTTGTTTGTATTTCTGCATGCGTCCTGCTAAAAATGAATCCTTTACTTATGGGCAAGCCTTGTAGTCGCTGCTGACTCTTTCTACCACATCATGGTGTTCAAGCTTTTGTTACTGTTTAACAAAGTGTCCAAAATGGGCACAAACTCTTCTACACTGTGTGGCCCTTTATAATAATTTCCTCATATTTGCTTTTGCTTATTTTTATAACTGAAATGTTGAGCCAGAATCATTCATTACACCTTGACACTCAGCAACAATTAGCAACATTTGCAGAAAATGTTTGCGAAAGGGGGCAGTGGTGGCCCGGTGGCTGGATTACTGATCCCATGGTCGGGGGTTCAAGCCCCACTATCAGCGGGTTGTCATTGCTGTCCCCCCAGTGCAGCTAACTGGGTGATCAGATGCCGGCCATGTCTCTTACTGTCTATGGTGGGAGGCATGTAAAAGAACCATTGCTGTCTTTTGTAAAGAGTAGCTGCATAGTCATCAGCGTGTTTCTGCCCTGCGATGGCCTAGCGAGCTGTCCAGGGTGTACTCTGCCCTCATTCAGAGTCAGCTGAGATGGACACCAGCCTCCCTGCGACCCTAATTAGGATGAAGCGGTTCAGAAAATGTATGCATGAATGATGTTTGCGAAAGACAGTTGGTGATTAGCAACTATTTGCCACTGTTTGGGAATGTTTGTGACCCTTTGCCAACGTTGTAAATGTCCAAAATCTCTTTGTGACCCTATAAACTGTTTGAAAACTGTTTGGCGACCTTTTACGAACCCTGACGAAACCCAGACTTCGCTGCTCTGTCAGTTACAGGCTTAATTACAGTTTGGCACATGAGTACGTAATATCATAATCCGAGGAGATTTTACAGTCTGAGGAATCTCCAGGTATTTGATGAAGATACTCAGTAGTAGCTGAGAGTTTTAAGAGGTGAAGTTTCTCCATTCCGCCTCACAGCAAAAAATCTGGGGTTCGATTCCCGGGCTCGGCCGTTTCTGTGTGGAGTTTGCATGTTCTTCCCGTGCTTGCGTGGGTTTCCTCCGAGTACTCTGGTTTCCTTCCACAGTCCAAAAACATGCACAGTGGGCAAATTGGCTGTTCCAAATCGCCCCTAGATGTGTGAGAGTGTGTGTGTGAATGGTTGTGTGTGTGATGGCCGTGCAAACGTCTGGTGAGCTGTTCAGGGTGTACCCCGCCCTCGCCCAGCGTCGGCGGAGATAGGCTCCAGCCTCTCCGTGACCCTAATTAGGATTAAGTGGCTTAGAAAATGAATGAATGAATGAATGAATGAGTTTCTCCATGATAACAATACCTACCTCCATCTTCCATCCTCCATCCATGCAATGACTCTCATTCTTAATATACCGCAGTGTAGGTAAACCTTATGTATAGGTATATTTAGGAATATATAGGACAACATGTATTTATCCTCTGTGTTTAAATGTTACACAAAAAAAGACCATTGGGAATTAGTGTGTGTGTGTGTGTGTGTGTGTGTGTGTGTGTGTGTGTGAGAGAGAGAGAGAGAGAGAGAGAGAGGAATGCTACCATTTTGCAAACAGTGTCAGCTTCTATTACTCTTGAAGTGTGTCATGCAGGGTGTGTGTGTGTGTGTGTCTGTGGTTAATCCGATGTTTATGAAACACAGTGTGAATAGCCAATGCCGCTACCTCTACGCCACGTGATGTATGTTTGGCCTGTCGCTCCAGCTCAGAGGGGTCGAGCGGCATGAAAAGATAAGAGACAGAGAGAGACAGAGAGAGAGAGAGGAGGTGAAGCCGGGGGGATTTTCTCATCCTCTCTGATGGAGAGAGGTGAACAGAGGTTCTGAGCCGCAAGACAAACAATCTACTACAGAGAGAAAGACTTTAGCAAACAGAGACACAAGGAGCTTCCGGACACGCAAACACACACACACACACACACACACACACACACACACACACACACACACACACAAGCACTTACACCTTTTTGCCTTTATGCAGGTCCAGCTCAGTTTTGTCCTCAGGCCTCTCGCTCTTGGTTCCCATGTCTCAGAAGAGGTTAAAATCTGAACTTTAGGTGTGTTAATCTCAAACGGCACCTCTGTGCTGACAGAACACCAGAGACTTGCTTTGATCAGAGAAAGAGAGAGAGAGAGAGAGAGAGAGAGAGGAGAACAAAGAGAGAAGAGAGAGAGAGAGTGAGAGAGGAGAGAGTAGCTCAGGACCGCCTGCTAGCTTCATTTAAAGAATGCTGGAACACTTGTTGTGTGTTTACAGGGAAATGCACTAAAACGTGTGTGTGTGTGTGTGTGTGTGTGTGTGTGTCTTGTATGTTTTCTTTTCTAGAGATCAGCTCTCCCTGACTTCTCAGTAGATTTGTGAATATATTACAGTTGTTGTTACTGTAATGGCCCATCTATCTATCTATCTATCTATCTATCTATCTATCTATCTATCTATCTATCTATCTATCTATCTATCTATCTA
>JAQMYF010000012.1:48414146-48424494 GCA_030014195.1 Neosilurus mollespiculum | reverse complement strand
ACTGTGAGTTTTGAACCCATGAACTGTGGCAGCCCTATGGCCTGCCGGTCTGAAATGTCATAATGTCATATATTTGGTCCTCCATAAACCTCAATTAATCAAATTGATGGACTTCCACAGAATCAACATGAATACAAATATGAATCCTCTCTAATAAAATATATATTTAAACTGTTAATGATCATACCAATAGAAGAGCAATTGTGTGATTTACTGCACTACTCGATTATTAGATGTTTTATGTGAGGAGTTTATTCAGGGAAATGAGTGTAAGGTTATTTTATTTTGGGCCATTCCACTCTGTATGAATATTGCTTGGCTGTCCTAGAACATGGAACAATGGAACAAAATGTCAGACCTTGAAAAGGGACAAAATGTCCGTCCTAAGCAGTAGGGGGCGTCAAGTTCAGACCCTTCAGGTCAACTTGACATATGATGTCATTTCTCAGAAAAAGCCTAAAGTAAACAATCATCATCATCAGCATCATCATCATCATCATCATCTTCCACTTCTTCCGGGGTCAGGTCGCGGGGGCAGCAGCCTAAGCAGTGAGGTCCAGACGTCCCTCTCCCAACAAAAAAGACATCAAGAACACAGTTTCAGGCCTGGGGGAGGGGCTCGAAGGCGAGCGCCTGGTGGTCGGGCTTCTGCCCATGGAGCTCGGCCGGGCCCAGCCCGAAGAGAAGACATGGGTCCACCCTCCCATGGACCCACCACCTGTGGGAGGGGCAATAGGGGTCGGGTGCAATGTGAGCTGGGTAGCAGCCGGAAGCGTGGGTAAACAATCTCAGCAAGTGTAATACCAGAAATTGCTGGTGGTGAAACGTGAAGATGGTGAACTTGGGGGTATAAAGGGAGGGGTCTTGATGGACCACTCAGCGTCTAGTAGTCTATATATATATATACATTCATTCATTCATGTTCTGAATCATTCATTCATTCATTTTCTGAATTGCGTTAGGGTTGCAGGCAGGTTGGCACCCATCTCAGTCGAGATATATATAATTATTATATTTTTTTTACACAGATGAACACTTGTGATGCTGCTTGATTATTTTCTACAGCAGAGTTTTTTTATCTGGTTGTCTGTTAGATCCAGCTTATTAGCAGAAAGAAAATAATGAGGAATGTACTGCAGGATTGTAATGAGCAGCACTTTTGTAATGTGTTGCTGTGAGGATGATCTATTTGCCCCTATGTTCTTCATACTAATGAGACATCTTACCTGTTTAAAAATAATGTTAATAATTTTACCTTAGCCACAAAGTATCTGACCTGCATTCCTCTGATGTTACTGTATTAATTGAGAACAGTTCATTCCTAGTGTCACTCAGGGGTGTATCAGTGTCTGGTTTATGTTTTGCTGATTTATCATCATCGTCATCATCATCCTCATCTCATCATTTACTGAACTGCTTTATCCTATTAGGGTCACAGGGAGGCTGAAGCCTGTCTCAGCCAATTCTGGGCCAAGGCGGGTACACCCTGAACAGCTCGCCAGACTATCGCAAGGCAACACACCCACACACAACCATTCACACATACATTTACACTCACGGACAACTTGGAAAAGCCAATTAGCCTAATGTACCAGTCTTCTTTCAGCACCTGCTGAGTCCAGCATTTAAACCCAGGAGCGGATGTTAAAACCACTACACTACTGTGCTGACCTGTGCTGACACTGTGCTGGATTTTTCAGAGTTGATATTTTAAATAATTTAATTTAACAATTAAAGAAATAAAGAAATAAAATCACGTATGTGAATGGGCAGCATGGTGGTGTCGTGCTGAGCAGATTCACCTCACAACAAAAACATTCTGGGTTTGATTCCTGGGCTCAGGAGTCTCTGTGTGGAGTTTGCATGTTCTCCACGTGCTTGCGTGGGTTTCCTTCGTGTACTGCAGTTTCCTCCTACAGTCCAAAGACATGAATATTAGGCGAACTGTCTGTTCCAAATTGACCCTAGGTGTGAGTGTGAGTTTGACTGTGAATGGTTGTGTGTGTTGCCCTGCACTGGTTTGGCGAACTATTCAGAGTGTATCCTGTGTTCGCCAAGTATCGGGTGAGATAGGCTCCAGCCTCCCTGAGACCCTAGTAGCAGGATTAAGCGGTTTAATAAATGAGTGAGTGTGTATGAAAATGGTTAAGAATAGAAATTAGGGTTTAAGGGGCAGGGCTTAGCAATCACAGATTTTCTTACGACCTCATTGATGTGCAGTTCAACAAAACGAGCTGCTGATGTAGAAGGAGGAATTTTGTGATCTTGAAAATATTTTCGTGACGGTACAGTGAGGGTAGGGTTGCTCGAAGGGCTTTACCAGCCCAAAGTTGAAAGGTTGAATGATTTCACCTGTCACAGGTGATGAATGATTGAATTCTTCACAGTTGTGGCAGCTTGTTCTTCAGAATCAGGCCAACCGTGTGTGTGTGTGTGTGTGTGTGTGTGTGTGTGTGTGTGTGTAGAGCTTTATTCTGACCAGGTGTGGTTGTGTTTGTGTGTATGGGGAAGAAGAACATTACGAACCCCCACCTGTGTCCGCTAGACCCCCTGAGGCATGAACATTTGTCCTTCTTCCTTTAATGTTCAACAGGTCAAACCAATTCAAATGCAGGGTGAAGTAACAGCGGTATCACTTACACAACTGCAACTGCACATCCCCTTTCACCCGTTCTCCTTTCACCCGTTCCTGACCTGCACCTGAGTGTGCAATTCCCTCTCAACATGGCGTACAGGAATAACAGTTAAAGGGCATGAAGTAAAAATATATAAACCCCACTTCATTCCTCACCCAAAATCTGTTTTCTTTTTAACCACTGATTTAACCATGGTGGTGCAATACACAGAGAGAACTGCTATCATAGAAATTATACAGTGATGTGCAAAAGTCTTGGCCTACAGATACTCTTCCCCTATAGATATATTATTACTATTCATTTTTATAAGTATTAATTTTGCTTAATTTTTTCATCCATTCATTTTCTAAGCCGCTTAATCCTAATTAGGGTCGGAGGGTGACTCTGGGCGAGGGCGGGGTACACCCTGAACCGCTCACCAGGCCATTGCAGGGCCAACACACACAACCATCCACACTCTCTCTCTCACACCTAGGGGTGATTTGGAACAGCCAATTAGCCTACTGTGCATATTTTTGGACTGTGAGAGGAAACCGGAGTACCCAGAGGAAACCCACACAAGCACAGGGAGAAACTGCAAACTATTTTTTTATTTTATAAAATAAAATACATGACTTATACATTAGTGAGTCGGTATAAAAACATTCCAAATGTTAGTTTTCCAGCACTAAATTAAATGTTACTGGAAATAAATGTTTGTATATCAATAAAGAAAGCAGCATAGTACATTTTCAGACAAAAACTGATGAAGGCTGCTGGGTTTTGTATGCAAACAAAGAAACAAGCGGGCAATCCAAATCTTCAGAAGAACGGTGGCTGGTTCTGTAAGAGGCTCGGTTAAACTTTTAAGATCATTAGTTTATACAACCGCATAAACCTGACACTACTATATTTTGGGGCAGTGGTGCGTCAGTGTTTAAGGCTCTGGTTTGCTAATCTGAAGATCGGCAGTTCAAGCCCCATTACCACCCAGCTGTCATTGATAGGCCCTTCAGCAAGGCCCTTAACCTTCAACTGCTTGGTTGTATAAATGACATAAAAAATGTAAGTTGCTCATGGTAAGTGCATCTGCCAAATGCCATAAATGTATATATTTTTAAGCAAAGGATCTTCACACCAAATATTGACTTTGTTTCATTTATTACTGTTCACTGTATTTTATAGATTTCTTTTTAATGTAGAAATATCTTTGTTAACTATGTCTATGTAAATAAGAGGCATCTTTGCTCTACAGCATTTCTTCGCATGTACCTAAAACTTCTGTACAGTACTGTAAGAAGGGTTCTTTTACATGAAATAACAAATTACTTTTTGTTTTCTTCTTGAACCATTTTATTATCTACCTGAATGTAATTTTTTTTTTTATTTTAGGGAAGAATATTATTTTTATGGCTCATTCACTTGCCAAATCATTTACTCCTACTAGGGGAGGCAGGAGCCTATCTCAGTCGACGGTACACCCTGAACAGCTCACCAATCCATGGCAGAGCCAACACACACAACCATTCACACTTACAATCACACCTAGGGGCAATCTGGAACAGCCACAGCCTAATGTGCATGTCTTTGGACTGTGGGAGGAAACCGGAGTACCTGGAGGAAACACATGCGAGCACAAGGAGAACATACGAACTCCACACAGAAACACACTTGCTGAGCCAAGGACTCGAACCCAGGACCTTCTTGCTATGAGGTGGATATGCCAACCACTTCACCACTACACCACCATGCCGCACTGGGAATAATCTCATGTGTAACTAAAATTAAGTAATTTATTTATTTGAAACACACGTTTAAATTTACAGTTAACACATGCTTTAGGTTGTACATTTTTATAAACCGAGCACTATGTTTTTGAAGCATAAACATTTATTTACCTTTAATCTGTAATCTACCAGGGCTGCACACTGGCTCAGCGGTTAGCACTGCTACCTCACCTGACTTTGCGCTTTCATGCTTATGTGGGTTTCCTCTGGTGACTCCTGTCTCCTTCTACAGTCCGAAAACATGCATATTAGGTCACCTGGCTACTCTAAAATGCCCATAGGTGTGAATGAGAGTGTGAATGGTTGTGCGTGTCTGTGCCTGTTCAGGGTGTACTCTGCGTCTAGCCTAAAGTCAGCAAGGATTAGCTCCCGCTTCCCCTGAGATCTTGATGGATAAACGGTATGGAGGGATGGACGTGTGTGTGTGTGTGTGTGTGTGTGTGTGTGTGTGTGCGCTTGTGTGTGTGCGTGTGTGTGGTGGGTAGCACATTGTATAATGTGGTAAATGTATAACACCAGACAAACACAAACAAAACGAACTCATTAAACCTAGCAATGCACAGCTGTGTGTGTGTGTGTGTGTGTGTGTGTGTGTGTGTGTGTGTGTGTGTGTGTGTGTGGCATATGCCTTTCTCACCTTTTTAACAAACACAGACAGATAGCATTGTTTTCCCGCTCACTGATTCTGATGAAGTTAAATATTCTCCATTGAACCACAGCTTCCACTGACTGTCTATTGATTGTTCTTCTTCTTTCAAATTTTACATTTACTCTTCTCCTGCAATCTTACACACACACACACACACACTAGACAATATCAAAGTGCTGGCCTTGATAACGAAGGAATGCTTATTGAAAAGTGAAGTGTGTTGGGTGAATGGTGCTGCAGTAATATGGATAGTTAATGTGTAGTTAACAGAGCAAATAAAGAGATAATGAAGAGCACTGAGTGCTTTAAAGCTGCTCTGAAGGTGAGACATTCATCACAGCAGGAGCGTCATTATCTCCCAATGCAGGTAGCCTATCGTAAATCTCTAGTCTGTGTGTGCTTCTATAAAGGTGTCTTTGCTTTTAGCACTCTGTTATTGTGTTAGCATTAGGCGTGTGACATCCTGTCAGTCATACGGTCTGATTTAAGGCCAGCGTTTAAAGCCTTTCGAAGTACTTTTGCTAGTACTTGCTCCAGTGTTTATGTTTTAAGCTTCCCTAGATTGGTGTGAGAAAGTGTGTGCTCCCAGCATGCTTTGCTCTGATTTCACATTTAAACTTCCAAAAACATATTACATTTACATTTATTACATTTGGCAGAGTGACTTGTGTTTATCATTTTTATACAACTGAGCAATCGAGGGCGGCACGGTGGCATAGTGGTTGGCATGTTCTCCTCACAGAAAGAAGGTCCTGGGTTCGAGTCCTGGGCTCAGCAAGGGCGTTTCTGAGTGGAGTTTGCATGTTCCCTCAGTGATTGCATGGGTTTCCTCCAGGTACTCTGGTTTCCTCCTACAGTTTGAAGACATGCACGTTAATCTAACTGTCTGTTCCAGATTGCCCCTCGGTGTGAGTATAAGTGTGAACAGTTTTGTGTGTGTTGGCCCTGCTAGTTTTCAGGGCGTACCTTGACTTTATCATTATGAAATTCATGCAATTGCCCCTTGTATCACCATGAGTAGGCAACTAATAACTCGAATAATTAATAATCTGATGTAGTTACACCCCTATTACATATACTTCACTTCTCATTGAATGAAAAAAAAGAAACTGTGTAAAAAAAGAAGTGCCTAAATTCCAGTTCTACCTCAAAATAGCACCTCCACTTGGTTCAGTTCAAGGAGTCTATTTAAGCCACCGCAAGACTTCATTTCTGTGTCCATTCATCCATTCAGAATTTGCATTTGAATCATTGTCTCACTGTCTGTATACTTCAGCTTGTGCTGACAGACAGATTGGCAGACATGCACTCTACGTTCATTCATTCATTCATTTATTCATTCATTTGCCAAACTGCTTAATCCTGCTATGGTCATAGGGAGGCTGGAGCCTGTCTCAGCCGACTTTGGGTGAAGGCGGGGTGCACCCTGAACAGCCAGCGACTCCATCACAGCGCCAACACACCCAACCATTCACACTCACATCCATACCTACGGGCAATTTGGAACCATTAGTTAGCCTACTGTGCATGTCTTTGGACTGTGGGAGGAAAAGTTGAGTACCAGGAGGAAACCCACACTAGCACAAGGGACTCGGTGAGCCTGGGACTCGAAGCCAGGGCCTTATTGCTGTGAGGTGGACATGCTAACCACTAAACAACCATGCTGTGGACACGCACGCTATGTGGTGCTGTTCCTATTAGAACTTATATACACGCTGAAATGATCTTGATCATCTATGTGTTTTTATTAAAAATGAATGTTTTTCTTTGTTAGTGGTGGTTTCCAGCTCACTACTTGACAATAAACTCCATTTTCTTGCCGCTAGGCCTACTGGGAGTCTTTTGACTTCCCAGCTGAGAGACAGGTTGACTCTGTAGTCTGTGTACAAGATTCACCACTGCTCCTGACGGTTTCCATTTTGCAGTTTCACAGTGGTTTGTCCCATGGCTTTAGAGATGCCTTTATAGAAATTTTGCACTGTGCTGATCCTTGAACTTGAAAGGGTTTGAAATAAGTAGAGCTGAGATTTAACAAACCCACTGGATTCGAATGTAGGTTAACTTTGTTAATTCGGATCAGTGCGATTCTCAATTGCAGTGGGTTATATAAACTAGCTGTTATCTTATCCATGACCACTATTTCCACCAGCTAGTACCCATGCTGAATTTGACTACCCACTGTGCGAGCCGTGTTAGGACATAAATGGAGCTAAAATGATTTGTTCATCAGTTGATCACAATTACATGTACATCCTGATGAATGTTTATAGCTCAAGATGCTTCTTTACCAACATGATAATCTTTATTAATAGGAAGCAGTGTAATGACACAACGCAATGCTAAAAATGTAGCAGTTTGCAGCTTGGAGATGTACAATTCATGTTGTGGAATGCAGAATGTGAATAATTATGCATCTTATGCAAGTGTACTGTTTGAACATCAGAGGTTCCAGTCAACCCATTAGTTATGCCTTTTAGTTTTAGGAGAAACACCAGTCCCACCACAGTACCTGCTAAAGAGGAGGTGGAAGATAGTCAGTTTAGTCAACCTTGGAGCTCTACAGTAGTGTGCAGTGAAGCTTATACTCCACCTCTTTTGCCTAAAAGGGCTCCTAATAAAAACAAGTAAAAAATTACTTCTCTATAACTTTTTGGTGAAAATGTATTGAACAATGCTATTGTAGGCAATGAGAACCAAAAAAAAAAAAAAATCATTCGGACAAGTATATTGAGGTAAAAGAATGGCTAATTGGTGGTGTATAATCTTTACTGCACACTACTGTATGCACAGTTAAAATGACTCTTTATAATGACAGTGCTGCATAGGTCAGAGACTTTGCTTATTTAACCAATTAAGAAAATAAATAAATAAAATTATGCATTCTTTTAAAATATGGCGAATCACTAATATATTTTGTTTACATTATTAAAATTCAGTTTTTAGTCATTTTAAATGGGTATAATTTTATTCAGACAAAAATGCACATTGTTTTGTCACCAAGAAATTTTTCCTCTTTACAATTTTACATCAGTATCCTGAAAATCAAATTGAACAGTAAAGTCAACATTGTGAATATACTATAATGGTGAGTGAAGTGTATCATTACACTCCAGTTAGTTTGCTGCTCTGCCAAATTGTTGTTCTTATTACGTGTACTCTTCTGGCTGATTTAATAGACAACAAAAGGCCATGACAGGTTTCTCTTCTATTAGCCAAAAAGAGAAAGCTGAGACTGTCGTGTGCACAATATATCACCAAAACTGGACAGTTGAAGACTGTAAAAACAGCCTGATCTGATGAATATTGATTTCTGATTATAAACATGGATGGTATGGCCAGGATTTGTAAACAACATGGATCCATGTAACCAACTTGTCTTATTTCAAGAGTCCAGGCTGGTGGGGGTCCTGCAGTGGTGTGGAGAATCTTTTCTTGGCACACTTTGACGCCTTTGTTAATACAAAACAAACATCACTTGAATTATTGCTTATTTGAATCTTGTTGCTCACCATGCGCATCCCCTGATAGCCACAGTTTATCCAACCTCTAATGGCTACTTTTAGCATGATAAATCACTTTGTCACAAAGCAAAAGTCATCTGAAACTATTTTCATGAGAATGATTATGAGTTTAGTGTTCTTCATTAACCATCTTATTCACCAGATCTGAAACCAGTTGAACACCTTTGGGTTGTGATTTTTGATTTTGATTTTGAAACACTGTATTAATCCAGCAAGGGGAAATTATTGCCTCTGATAAATTCTGAAGATGGCAGGTCTCTGTGCAGTAGCTAAAGGAGTGGAGTCTTCTCAGCTGTTTCACAACCTGGTTATAGGTGAAGTTGATGGGTGAGGGAGGATTGTCAGGTCCAGAGCAGTTGCCGCAGTGTCGAAACTGTTAAAAAACATATTCAGCTCGTTGGCCCTGTTCTCACCGCCCTCAGCTCCTCTGCTCTTGGATGGCCTGTAACCAGTGATGGTCTTTATACCACTCCAAACCTCTCTCATATTGTTATGTTGGAGTTTCCACTCCAGCTTTCCCCTGTAATTGTCCTTAGCCTCTCTGATTTTGACTCTCGGTAAACTTTGGATCGTTCTAACCTCCTCTCTGTTGCCAACCCTGAATGCCCTCTTCTTTTCTCTAACCATTAGGCCACGGCTGCCCCCATGATATATGGCAAAAAAAATAAATCCATACATACATGTTGAACCACTTAATCTAGCTATGGTTACGGGGAGACTGGATCCTATGCCAGCCAGCTTTGGGTCAAGGTGGGGTACACCTTGAGCAGCTCACTAGTCCATTGCAACACACACACTCACAACTAGGGGCAATTTTGAACAGCCACTTAGCCTAATGTACATGTTTTTGAACTGTGGGAGGAAACTGGACTACCTGGAGGGAACCCACGCGAGCACGGGGAGAACATGCAAACTCCACACTACAAACTCCACATACAAATGCCCTCACTGAACTCAGGACCCAGCATGAAAGTGCTGCTGAAAAATCTGCAGGATTTGCGTGATGCATTCACGTCATCATGGAGTAAAACCACAAACATTTCGTGCAATCCGTGCCCCAAACCCAGTTTTGGACACCTTACTCTGTATTAGTATCATGTTTCTGTAAGTGTATTTTATGTAATGCGTTAACATCATTTCGGTAATGTCTCCCAGGGATACACACAGTTATCCCGTGTGAATGTTTGTTTTGTAGAGCTGTTGGTATGGTGGTCTCTTTCGAAGAGCCCAGACGCAGGGAGCCCCTCACCAGGAAACCGGATACTCTGCCAAATGATGGAAGTATGTGAATTACAGTGCCGACAGAAACACACACTCAGCAGACCCTACTTTACCAACATTCCAGTGCCTTATCAGCAAATGTAAACGTGTGATATAAGATAATACATGTGTACACTACAAGAGAAGGGACTGGCATCCTGGCGTACAATATTGTTTACGTCTGTTTTTGTCTGTGTGTGTGTGTTGTGAGAAAAGCATAAAGGAAATTTTGCTTGGCGGTAAAGTCAGGTGAAGTAAAGAGTGTGTGAGAGCATGAACAAGTGAGATGAAGGTCAGGCATGAGAACTAGACTGGAAGACTTTATCGCAAACACTCAAGACTCCGCTACGTAACAGGAACAGCCGAATGAGAGTGTGTGTGAGAGAGTATGAAAGAATGTCCTTGTTTATTGTGATTTACGAGGAGAGCAGGCAGTGAGAAAAGTGTGTGTGTGTGTGTGTGTGTGTGTGTGTGTGTGTGTGTGTGTGGGTGTCTGTGTGGGTGAGTTCAAGTTTT
>JAQMYF010000012.1:48380672-48402266 GCA_030014195.1 Neosilurus mollespiculum | reverse complement strand
CACACACACACACACACACACACACACACACACACACACACACACACACACACACACACACACACACACACACGTGGGAGCCTTTCTGAAATGGGAAAAGTTGCATGTTGTCAAAACAGCAGAATATTTTTATAAGTAAAATTATATCTCTTTATTTCCACAGAACGAAATAGGAACGGATCCTTGAGGCCTGGGAACCTGTGTGTATTTGTGTTTGTGTGGGTTGTGTGTGTGTGTGTGTGTGTGTGTGTGTGTGTGTGTGTGTGTGTTTGTGTGTGTGTTTGCCATGCTTTTGTGCCCATCTGTAGAGAGTTATAGAGATGGATCTGTCACTGATAAGAGGAGCCAGAGCAGGAAGCAGCACAATGGCACACAGACAGAGGAGGGGTGTAAATACTTTTCTAACTGGTTTGTACAGCTGATCCAAACTTACAGCCATGTTATTACTTGTTACTACTGTTACCTTTTTACCTCCTGGATAAAATGACTTGGGGCAAAGCCAAAATCTCCAGTGATGTGAGGAAAAACTGAGGGAGAGAGAGAGAGAGAGAGAGAGAGAGAGAGAGAGAGAAGGTGAAACCTGTTCAGTCCTTTTTGTAAGCGTAAAATCAATACAACAATTTAAGGGGTTAAGAGAGGGCCGTGTGGGAAAGAACATTTGAGAAAGCGTAAAAAGAAAGATACAAGTTGTTTTGCACTCTCTTTTAAGAGTCCAGGACGACCCCCAGATCTGGGCATTAAAAAAAAAAAAAAAAAAAAAAACAGTGCAGATTCGGCACGAACCCCTGGCAAAGGTTTCAGTCTGATAAAAACTAATGAGCACATTTGAATCCCAAAGCCTGTTCACCAGAAAGGGAGGAGTGAAAGAGAGGAAAGTCCCGCGGTGAAGGAACCAAAGAGAGGGGCTCCCCCCTACGGCTAGTGCCTTTCTCTCTCTCTGCCGCGCTCTCCTTTTCTCCTTTTCTTCAGCCTCTCAATCAGATCTTTTCTCTCTTTATTTCTTTCTCTCTTTCCCAATCTCAGTCTCTCTCTCTCTCACTCCCTTTCCCTCTCCCTTGCTAATCCAACAGAGCTGAGAAACATGATCATTAGAGAGAGAGAGAGAGAGAGAGAGAGAGAGAGAGAGAGAGAGAGAGATGTTTGACTTGTGATCCCTCCACGTTCGTAAGAGCTTTCTTTCAATTCTTAAGATAGTTCATTAGTCCCTGAAGATACAATTATATCTGAGGAAATCTTTGTGGAATCAGTACAGGGATGTTAGTCGGCTACTTTGAGGACGTACGATCAGATTCGAATCATATCAGACCTGAGATCAAGTGAAAACGAGAAACATTAATTAATGTAATGACATTTTATTAATGACTCTGAGAATTAGAGCCTGAGTAATGATACCAGCACTCTAAGAGCTTGTGTTTCTCTAGGGAGAAGAAAAAAATCCCAGCTTGACTTTCCCTTCTTCTAACCACACACACACACACACACACACACACACACACACAGGTAATGCGTGTCGCACCTGTAAACCTCAATCGCTCTTAGGTTTCAGTTTGCTACTCGTGAAGCTTTACACAAAGGGGAATAGAAACAGACTCTGCCCAAGGGCCCTTCTCTCTCTCTCTCCCTTTCTCTCTGTCTTTCTCTCCTTTTTTCTTTCTCTTAGTGTTTTCAAACACTCGCCGTAAGCTGGCAAGTGTTAATGCATCTAAACCCAGCTGATGTCAAAGGTCAACACACACATCCTCATGCACATTCTCTCTCTCTTTCTCTCTCTCTCTCTCTCTCTTTCTCTCTTCCTCTCTCACACACATACACACACACAGACACACACCTGAAGGGGAAAGCTTTTAACGCAGGTAACAGGACTGCCTTCCCACGAGGCCGTGCTGCTCCAAGTCACTGGTTAACGGTGTTGTGACAGCAGCAAACAAAAGAGTCATCTCTTCTTCAGCTAGCAGGAGGACGAGGCCAAATGGAGGAATGGATTACAGGAGGGAGAAATATTTCTAAGTACTGTCCGCTTTAGAACTCCCTCCTGACTACAGGGGCTTTCTGTCTCTCAGAGACCAGAGCTTTCCTTCAAACCTAAAGCACAGAGGAATTGGTAACATCAGTGTCCAGGTTATCATTGATTATATTTGCTTCAATCTGTTCGAAAGTGAAAAATAAGACACAATTAATCACAGTAGCAGGGACAATTTAATTCCAGGTCATTTTATTGAACGTACTGTGAACAGAATCTTTCCAGCTAGAATGAATGAGAAGAAAAGAACAGTGCGATAAGGTTTCATGGTATCTGCTGATAACATTACTATTACACATAATTACCTTTCGTGTGAGCAACGCGGAAGGTACTGTGACATACTGACTTTTGTTCTGCAGCAAATTGTGTGTGTTTGTCTGTCCACAGTCCACGAGTGCAAGCTCGGTCCTAGTAAGTTATTACCTTTGGCATGAGCTATATATTGTTCATGTTATTTGAGAGCTTACATAAATCGCAGAGTGTCTGAAGACTCTAAAGAGGTAAGTTTTTAAATTCGAATTTAAATTCGAACGATATAGTAACTAATGTCATGACAGTAATAATGTTATTAGTATTATTAGCGCAAACATGTCATTCACGTAACGTAACCTAACGTTAGGCCCCATTATACAACAACAAGGATCTGACATTATATAAGCCAGTTGGTGCCACGTGAAAAGTCAGTGAACATGTATGTTCGTAAGGAAGGGAGGATGAGACTCCAAAAATGAGATTTGTCTGAGATTATTTTCTCCGTGTACTTCTACCTCGGAGGAACTTGTTATTGTTTGATGTTATTTAGTTGGTGAACTACTTTTTCCTGAGTGTACTAATGTATCATAGAGTCCATATCCATTCACACAGTGTAACCTGGTCAGATTCCTCAGACTGGTGCGATTGCTGTGGGAGTGCATGGGACCACGATGGGAGCGCAGTGACCGAGGTCAGCTTTCAGAATTTATTTCTCTTAGATAAAAACATGCTTTGACAAACTGATGAATTTTTTCTTATAGATAATGACACCTTGTAACTTTAGCTCTCAGTTTTTGAAAACTTCATATTCCAGTATCTCAGAGAATATTAGATACATTCACCTAAGATTTGGAGCAGAGGCTCCTGGGAGTACATGCTTCACAAAAATGCAAAGACTTAAAGAGTATGGTTATCCTTAAAGCATAATTTGTGTGTAATGCAATACGTTTAAGTGATGCAGAGCTTATTTTTACATAATTGACCATAAAAGGCACTATACTGGGCAGTTTTATCCCATGGATTACTAGCGGGGCAGAACCAACGCAGAACAGCCATATTTTCCCGGAAGTCACGTGAACTCGTTGGGCAGGGTGGTCCAGCGCAAGTAAACAATCAGCGAGCAACATTTTAGGTGATAAAACCTCCCTGCATACTAAATTACCTTTTACTGGTTCCTTTTGGTGAGGCGCTGCTCCCATCCATTGTCATCCTTTGACTTTTTATGAAGGAATTCCGTAGGAACAGTGCCCGGTCTTAGACGTAAAAGCTTGGGCTTTGTGCCAAGTAGTTCTGCCTGGAGGTCACGCCGATAGCAGGTCGGGTTGAAGTGGGCTTCGCAGACTATCGAACTGTGTCCGAAAGGAAATGTTTTTAGAGTACGGCCTGTGCTGATGTTATGTTATGTTTTCCATCATTTCTGTGCTTGTTGTTTGTGCAGCTGTACGCTTTGCACTTTGCAATTTCCCTGGCGATACAGCTCAGCACTGGCCGATAATGTGTTAGCTTAGACTGATGTCTGCACACACCCCAGCCAGTACGACAAAACAACGAATTCGGGTCGCTACCAGGGCTGGAACAGCCAATGAAGACTGGCAACATGTCGCTGCGCATGCCTAGTAGTAGTAGTAGCAGTGTGGCAGCACTTACGGAACCACTGATGTCATACGTGATTGTTTTAAAGAGCGAGTAATACAAATTCACCACATGTACCCTTTAAAACAGTTACATATTCTGGTTTTCACAGCTAAGGTCACATTTGTGTTTGAAAATGCCATTTTAAAACTACCAATGTACCGATGTGAACGTAGCTACATATCAAAAAAAGAACATCCACATCTCTCTAAGGTCTCTGTGTGGACGAGCTGTTCAGGGTGAACCCCATCTTCACTCAGTGTCGGCTAAGATAGGCTCAAATGAATGAGTGAGTGAATGACTATAACCTTTTCAGACTACGTACAAAGCACAAACACTGTACTTACAGCGTGGCATGTAATACTCTCCACTCAGCCAAGTCGAGTCCTCCTTTATTTAATAACACTTTAATAACTTTTTGGGTTGAACTTCATAGATGTGTCTCCCAGGCTTTTATTTATTTGCTTGCTGTCTGGATGCTGACTGTTCTTGTCAGATTTTTGTTGACAGAAATAAGATCTAAGTACCTTAAAAGCTCACTCTGTCCCTACTGCTATTCCCCACATCTTTTCACATCTACTCATTGTGTTGCTGTTGGCATCTTTCTGTGAAAAATCAACGCTTTGTTGCAACTTTGTGCTTCTGGCAGTGAAACTGTATCGTTCCCCATTGCTCTAATGCTTAGTATTATTTTATATTTCAGTAAGTTATCTAGCCAGGTTATCGATTTCTAATATAATGCATAAAGTAGGAGAGAAAGCATTTTAATGGAACCTAATCTAAAAACAACAACTTAAAGAAACTACACCAGCTGAATTTTGGCTAATCTACTAGATAAGATGTTGTAGAAAATAAATCAATCTTATGAGATAAACAAAACAGACAAGGCAGTTTAGCATGATGAATGGACAGATAGGGAGAGGGGTTTGGTACAGAAATACGCACACATATACACACATGCACACACACACACACACACACACACACACATACAAGCTGCGGAAAAAGTTAAAAGATCACTCTAAAATTTTCACTTTCTTGGTTTTTACTACTTATAGGTTTGTGTCTAAGGAACATAAACAGTTTTGCTTTATTCCATAAATTACTGACAACATTCCCCCCAAATTCCACATTAAATTATAGTTTGACGGTAAGGTTGCATAATGGTTAGCATGTCCGCCTCACAGCAAGAAAGTACTGGGTCCGAGTCCCAGGCTTAGGTGTTTGTGTGTGAAGTTTGCATGTTCTCGGTGTGTTTGCGTGAGTTTCCTCAGGGTACTCTGGTTTCCTCCCACAGTCCAAAGACTTGCACATGAGGCTAACTGGCTGTTCCAAATTGCCCCTAGGTGTGAGTGTGTGTATGTGTGTGTGTGTTGGCTCTGCGATGTTCTGCAATGGATGAGCTGTTCAGAGGGTCCCCCGCCTTCACCCAGTGTCGGCTGAGATAGGCTCCAGCCTCCCCTCAACCCTAAAAGTAGGATTAAGCGGTTCAGCAAATGAGTGAGAAAGTGAGAGAGTATCTATCCATCCATGTATACATGCATACATACATCAAGATCATCTTCCATTTTATGCAACATAATACTTATGTTTGAACTTTTCATATGATCAGAGAAGAATATTTGGTGGAATGACCCTGACATCATGGCTTTCACGTGTCTTGGCGTACCAATTGTTTAATGGCTTGAGATCGTCCGTCCACCTCCTCGTCATACTCCAGAGGTTTTCACTGGGATTCAGGTTTGGAAATTGGGCTGGTTATGAAAGAGTTTTGATCTTATGGTCCTCCATCCACGCATTCACTGACCTGCCTGTGTGTGTGCGTGTGTGTGTGTGTGTGTGTGTGTGTGTGTGTGTGTGTGTGTGTGATGTGGAGAATTGTTCTGCTGAAAAACCCAATCAAACTTTTTTTTAATACTGTATTAATTCCACAAGGCAAATTTTGACTTCTGCATTTGACCCATTCAAAGTGAGCACAAACGCATAAACATTGAGCACACACACTTGGAGCCTTGGGCTGCTACACATTGCAGCGCCCAGTTTGGTCACTCCCCCTACTGCCACACATTTTTCCTGCTGGTCCGGGAATCAAACCAACAAACCTTTGGGTCCCAAACCCGCCTGTCTAAGCGTTAGGCCACAGCTGCCCCCTTGGTAGGTAATTTCCACTGTCGACCCGGAACACACCACAAGACCTGCTGTATTGGGGATGTAGAGATCCAGCTCAGCCTTAACATTAGAAAAATTATGATTATTGACAGATAAAGTGAATAATATTGACAGGTGAATAACACCATTCCAGATCACAGTGGCACCTACCAAGGAGTGGATTGTATTAGGCAGAAACCTAAACTTTGAAGTGGATGTGTTGGAAGCAGGAAAAATGAACGAGTGTAAGGACCTGAGTGACTTTGACAAAGACCACATTGCGATGGATAAATGCACAACCTGCTGAAACTCTTGCTGGCTATGATGGAAAGGAGTAAGACCACACAATGCATTGCCGCTTGCTGTGTATGAGGCTGCCTAGCCTCAGACCAACCAGGTGGTCTTAATGTTATGGCTGAATGGGACGGGTGACAGTATTAAAATGTTACCCTTTCGAAATCAATAGTTAAAATATTACAGATGAATATTTTTTTTTTATTGCATTTGCATTCAAACCCAATACCGTGGTTAATTAACCTCCTAAAGTCTGCAGAACCTTATATCCAATGAGGATTGTTTCATACAGAGTGTGGGACTTAAGAAAACATCTATCTTTGCATTTCTTCTTTCTTTCCTCCTTCCTGCAGGTCATTGCACCTGAATAGGTTTGTATTTTTCAGCCCCAGGTGTCCTCCACTCGCTTTCCTCCGGTGTTTGTGTCATCGCGAGCACCGTTCCACACCATCGGATGTCCATTCTCTCCCGCACGGCCTTATGGGTAACAGAGCCTGCTTTGCGTATGATAGGCCAGTTCCTCTTCTAATCCCACTCCAGATGGAAACGAGAGATTCTGTCTTTTATTCCTTTGTGTTTCTCTTCAGGCTGCATTCTGTCATTCTTTCCACCGTTTGTTTTTAAAGAAGGCCGGACCGAAATAGCACAACAGATCTCAGTAACAATGCTGTTACACAGGCTTTTCTCTTATTGTGTTTCTTAAGTGCCTTTATTTTACTTATTTGTCTTTTTGTTAAGGGTCTGTTTTTGTTTTCTTTTTTTCCTTTCCTGATGTTCCCAGTTAAGCATCAGTAGTCATGTAGTTTGCGATTTAGTCATTAAAAATTAAGAACTTAGCTTAAGGGGGTTAAAGTTTTAAAAAGTAGTAAAAAGTGACACCCCCCCTCCCGCCGCCCCTCCCCCCCCCTTTTTTTTAACTGTTGGAATAGCAGTAATATTTGCGTTGAGTTCTTCAGGCTGTCTCAATTTACTGTTAAATCATCCCACAAATGTAATTTATAATGTTAAATTTACCAGTCTTAAAGCGTCTGACAGTCAGTAGATTCGGATTATATATTTGCTAGTATTCATTATCACAGTGTGTGAGATCTAGGTATTCATTATGTTGTGGGGAATCTGTGTACACAGTCAAATTATGGGGATTTGTCTTCCTCTTGGAGAAAAAAACACAAGTCCCCAATGTATAAACCATGAAACTTTAAGGTGAAGGCATGTTTTAAGGTTAAGGTTAGGGTTAGGGTTAAGCAAGCTGTGGTTAGGGTAAGTCTATATATTGTCCGCTGAAGTTATCGAAACCAGACTTTGTGTGTGATAAAAGCAAATACCATTAACACAGCCCTCTTTTGGCTATTAAATGTAGAAGTAGCTCATTTACCCTTTAGCTATTTGTTTGTCCTAACGCGTGTCTTGTTGGCAACAGAATATCCTATTCCTCTGAATGTCTAGAATGGTCGATAATACTTTTACAAAACCTGCCATGCCTCCCAATGTGATTTAAAGACACGAGACAAACCACAAATCATGGACTTTGACAGCTGTCCTTATCCATCTTTCCTCCCTTTCTCCATCTCTTCTCTTCCCCTCCTTTCTTTTCCTCCATCTTTCTTCCCCTTTTTTTAAGGGCCCCATGCTGCCATATGTCCACTGAGGAACACTCAGTGTTAAAATATTAACTGTCGGTGCCTCATTAGCTCTTAGTGCCGTCTGCAGCAGCAATAAAAGCCCTTCTGCTCTCTGCAGTACCACAGAGACAACGATACATGTGACCCCCCTGCTGCTCCTGTGCCCTTTACCCAGCATCCTTAGCATCCTGTAACACCCTCCTACACACCCTTAAGGGAATAAAGACATAATCATGGATGAACTAAGGGTACTAATGTGAGTTTTTCTTCACCACATGTTCAAGCATTAAGAACAAGCATCATTTAAAGGGCACTCTGACACTCGACAGTGCATTGAAGAGTGTAAGGACAGCGAGGGAAATGATGGCGTAGAGTGAAAAGGAAATCTGGAAATAGCTGTTAAGGGTGTAGTTATTCTGAATCTGTCATGCATAATTATTAATAAGCATACACTACAGAGTAATAGTCCAATCTGATTGGTCCGCCATCTTGGGATGAAAAAACATTTTTCAGAGTCGACAATCACATTTATGGCATTTGGCAGACACCCTTATCCAGAGTAACTTACATTCCTCATTTTAATACAACTGAGCAATTAAGGGTTAAGGGCCTTGCTCAGGGACCCAATTGGGCAGCTTGTTGGTACTGGGGCTTGAGTACCCAACCTTTGGAGCAGTAATCTGGAACCTTAACCACTGAGCCACCACTGCCTCACACTTTGTCATGGCCACTCGAGATGGAAAAAAAAAAAAATCTCATTTTAGTTTGTTTTTCCTATGTTTTC
Source organism: Neosilurus mollespiculum (assembly GCA_030014195.1). Lineage (NCBI taxonomy): Eukaryota > Metazoa > Chordata > Actinopteri > Siluriformes > Plotosidae > Neosilurus > Neosilurus mollespiculum. The sequence goes on along the minus strand of JAQMYF010000012.1, from coordinate 48,393,514 downwards.
TTGAAGTGTCTACTAAAATTGTCCATGGAGCTATTATTCAGCTCCAAGTGCACATCTCACCTGACCAGTCGCTGTCATTGCTTAAAATATGTAAACACAAATAATCAACTCTTGTTTTACTTAATTTCTTTCTTGTATTTGTTTGTAATATATACTAAAATGTGTAGTTTCTGTGCAAACACACCTCTACGGAGCCAGTTTTCACATTTGTCCATGTAGTATGTATTAAACTCTGAATGCTCAAAACAGGCTTAAAGCACAGAGTTCGCCTGACCAGGGGAAAATATGTGAACTATAAAAATCTTGTTTTCCTTTCATTATGTTTCCACATACTGCCACCAAAACTCTGCAAAGGGTTCACAGAGGCGCCGTTTCACAGCTCTTAAGTTTAATTTGTTGTACACAGCTGCACCTGCCTGCACTGAGGTTATCTTATTCAAACATATGAACTTCCTGAGCCTGTTCTCTACTGCCTATTGTCGCGGGAAGGCTGGAGCCCATCTCAGCCGACCGTGGGCGAATGCGAGGTACACCATCAACAGCTTGCCAATCCATTGCAGGGCCAACACACATAAGTGTCCTTTGATCATGTCTATTTTCACTAAATATATAGTGTATATTAAAGTAAAGGGAAAGCTTAGAAAACCTCAATTACAATAAAAATATGTATTTTTTCATCATCAGGTGGTTTTTATTTACATATCTGAAGTTGCAAGCTGCTATATTGTATTCCATGGTTTGCACTGAATGTTTGTCACCATTTTTAATTTGCTTCACTCTTGTGAGAGTACAAATTCCTGAGAATAGGATGTAGATGCATTGGTCTAAGAATGTCTAAATAAAATAAGGCAAGACACATCTGCACATAATACTATATTACATTTACATATATAAGGCAGGCTTCTGCTCATTCAAATAAATACATGGTGTGTGTGTGTGTGTGTGTGTGTGTGTGTGTGTGTTATATGTATGTATGGGTTGAATTCCATTTAATATTAAATAAATTATTAACCCCCGCAGTACTGAAGTGAAATGAAACAACCAGCAACTCACATTTGTGTAAACCTTAATCTGAGCCTTTCTTTGCTTCTGCTTGTTTCATATCTACCCAGACTTTAACGACCCGACAAGCTTCATATCTAACAGCTGAGTCTGTATTTTGTCTCCAGTCCCTTGTTGTAATCTCAACCAGATGCACTGGGAACCTTTCTGGAAAGATTTACATCCTTAATACTGTCGTACAACTTTTTCATAATATTCCACTGCCCACTGTATTTATTTATTTATTTATTTGAGTACAGTATGACTTTGGGTGATAGATAATCTAATTCCTAACATGAATGTCAACCATAAAACTGTCTCCATATTTGAAAATAGTTTCTAGAAGAATGAATGAGGCTCAGCTCTGCAGGAATAGCGGTACGTTCGTATGCAGTGCTTTAGTCGACGCTGTGAACACAATAAACGCACTCAGTGGTCTTTTCCTATTGGAGCACAATGATAGGTGAAATATGTCAGCTAATGAAGCTGCTAAGGATTCCAGATCGTTAACACAACGGCATTCGGTGTCCCTCATGTGAAAACAGGCTAATGATCGCTCCTCTCCAGGACTCATTGATAGGGGATTAACTCAGAGCTGTCAATCAAGTTGACCGAACCTCCCCCTCTTCCTTTCAGCCCTATCTTGCACTACAAGGGCATTTAATTGACCCCGAGCACGGGATACGCCCGCCCGTGTTTTTCTTTCTCCTTATTGCTCTCTTTCTTCTCAGTCTTTCTGATCTGTTTGCTGCGCTCTGGGTCAGGGGGATGGAAGAATGGAGCAGGAGAGGGCGACGAAAGGAAAAAAGAGATGGCAGAAATGAAAGGACGCTGGAGTTTTTCTAAGTGCCTTGGGTCGCAGTAATGCTTAGGTTGTTACGGTTTGTATTGGTACTATGGTTAAGATGTATGGATACATAAAGTGAGTTATTAAACACACACACATACACACACACACACACACACACACACACACACACACACAGACAGAGCGGGTAAAATAGAGACTAGTGATTGGTTGTATTGGTTGTTAGACATGTGTATAACCCCCAGTGGTCTCCTTAATACTAATCAATAAATCAATGAGGGATCTGTTTACATTCCCTCTGAATCATATGCATACAAACCATCTCTCTCTCTCTCTCTCTCTCTCTCTCTCTCTCTCTCTCTTTACCCCCACAACACCCCACCACACCCCAGTCGAGTGCCCGTACACATAATTAGGATGTGAGTCACTTGTAGCATGTCGGCATCTTGCTTTTTTGTTTTAAATACACACAAAAAAAATCACTCACTCACTCTTTTGCTGAACTGCTTAATCCTATTAGGGTTGTGGGGAGGCTGGAGCCTATCTCAGCCAACACTGGGAGAAGGAGGGGTACACCCTGAACAGTTCGCCAGACAATCACAGAAAAACACATGCACACACGGGCAATCTGGAATAGTTAATTAGCCTAATGCGCATGTTTTTGGACAGTGGGAAGAAACCAGAGTACCTGGAGGGAACCCGCGCAAGCCCGGGGAAAACATGCATACTCCACACAGAAACACCCGACCCAGGACTCGAACCCAGAATCCTCTTGCTGTGAGGAGGATGTTCTAAACACTACACCACCGTGCCGCCCCCCAGCAAAACTCGTCAATTATAACATCAAACTGAGGAGCTACAAGTAAGAGTCACAGTCAGTTTGGTCCAATGAATACGTTGTTTACATTTACTTTTTAAACTCTTCTTTTGTTTTGTGTATCAGCAGGTCAGGTTTATGAGTCCTGAGCCTCAATTATAAAAAGCAGTTCTCAATCTCGGTTCGAAAGAAGAAGGATTGTGCTCGTGCGACGGTAGTCAGCATTTTTTCCAGCAGAAGAGGGACACGAGTATTTATTCCCACAATGACACAAAGATGTTTGATTTGAAGAGAAACAAGGAACCAGATGTGCTTTTAATTTCATGCTGGGAAAAGAAAGTCAATTAAATGGGATGAGATAGAGAGAGCACAGGAACAAACAAAAAAAAACAACATGTTCACAAGTAAGTGTGTGTGTGTGTATGTGTGTGTGTGTGTGTGTGTGTGTGTGTGTCATTCTCGAAATAACTTTAATATCACAAGAACTCTGGCCACAAACTCACGTGGCTTCACATAAGGATCATTTCTATTAAATAATGTTATGGTTTGATGTGACTGATCTGCTGCCAAAAGGAATAAATATGTTACACACACAGCTCACGCACATGGAATATTCTGGAAGCCTGATTCAGCCTATGATCCCTTACGTGGATATTGTTTCTTCACCTTATTAAATGACCCACTGGTAAATGACTATTTTGGAACGCAAAATTTAACACACGTAGCATAACTGCTCAATCTGTTAGTAGTGTGTGAATTTGAGAGTCATCTATATATACCTCAAAAAAAAAAAACCTTTGTAGTAATAGTAACATTTTGGGGGCGGCCCGGGGCTTTACCCTGGGGCACGATGTCCGCGAGCATGGAGCGCCACGATTTATGACCACGATTGGAGCATCAACCATTGGGGTATAAAAAGGAGGCAGGGTGCATCCAGGAGATGAAACTTGAAAGAATCGTGTTGCCAAGTTTATCAAAGCTCTGTTACGCTCTGTTAAGGTCTGTTAAGCTCTACTGCACTCAACCACGCTTCCCACTTTCTATCATGATTGGCGTCAAATCGCAATACATCCTAATAATAGGGGAAATTTTCGACCGTCAAATTGTGGAGATTGCGGACATCGCAACCCAGTGTAAACCCAGGGTAACACTTAGCCTCACAGCAAAAAGGTCCCGTGTTAAAGTCCCAGGCGTTTCAGCGTTTCTGTGTGGTTCTGTCCTCATACTTGCATGGGTTTCCTCCGGGTTTTCCTGTTTCCTCCCACAGTCCAAAGACATGCACGTTAGGCAGATTGGCTGTTCCAAATTGCCCCGTGTGTGGATGTGAATAGTTATGTCTATGTTGCATGCGCTGTAATGGTCTGGTGAGCTGCTCAGCGTGTACCCCGCTTTCGTGTTTTGCCTGAGATAGGCTCCAGTCTCCCTGTGACCCTTGTAGGAGTAAGCAATTCGGCGAATGAGTCAGTGAGCACTACATACAGAAGTAGTATAGAAGTACAGTTAAAATTGGTTGGAGAACAGAAGAGAGAGAGTAAGAGAGGGGGAGAGAGAGAGAGAGAGAGAGAGAGAGAGAGTATTCTAAAGTCTAATTCACAATCAATGTGGCCGCCTGTACAGTGGATAGAACAGCCTCAGTCCAGGAATGGATGGAGATAAAGAAGGAAAGATTGATTGTGTAAGACAGAGTCAAGAGACAGAGACGGAGAGATGAGAGCCGGGATAGCTTTAGTAGAGCAGCGCTCCATGCCAGCATGAAATAGAATTTTCTGCTGAGAATCAGACTTTCAACAAAGCTCTTCCTCCCTAATCGAATGACACAGGCTTAATACGAAGGAAACACTCAGGGCTGAATCGGCTCTCCTCTGTTCTGCACACCCCGGAGTCTGATACTATCTCTAGCCCTGTCATGTTTTCAAAAGCAGATGCTAAAACACCGTGCATGTGTGTGTGTGTGTGTGTGTGTGTGTTTGCGACATGTGTACGTCCTCAGAATTTCCCCCGTGGATGTGACTGTTACCATTCAACAACCAAATACATCAATCCGGGTTTTTTTTTTTTTTCTTCTGCCTTTCTTTTCTGATTCTGTCCCCCTCTATTCCTTATTCCAGCATTAAACTATACTGTGGTTACCCTCAGACAGGGCCTTATAAATGGCCATCAGCTGCCGCCATCCCGTTCCTGTGTGCAGTGACTTCCTGGTACTTCCTCTACGAGTGGTTGTCTCACTTAGCCTGGCAAGTAAACAGTTATAATTACAGAATGTAAGTTAAAAAAAAAAAAAACAGGAAATAGTCACTAATTCTTCAAAATATTCACAAAAACCAAATATAAGGCAAAACCGAGACATTCCACACGCACATACACATCCATACAGTATACTGTCTGCCATAGTGTGGATAGCAATAAATATCAATACTACAGTAATAGATAACAGGTGATGTTATATTTTGTATAAAATGTCGAATGTTTTCCTGTATTCGTCACCTACCATCAGATAAAGCAAGCCTATGCACCACATTAAAAAAAGGTATGAACACTCCCGAGATGGACACAAGATGGTGATGATAGGTGATGGCATTTTCAATTACTATTTAGAACACAAATTTAAGATCCAGGCTTATGTAATTACCCAGTCCCAACATCCACACCAAAAATGGTCATGACGGGTGATGCCGTTTTTTAATTTAATGCGCAGAATGCAACTGTGAATGGACGGACGGACAGACATCTAATGCTAGCTACTTTAAATGACTAGCGCAAATTGGTTACACATACACCGACTTGTATGAAGCTGATATTTCCTTGACCAAACTTGAAAAAGTAAATTTTATGTGGTGTGAAAACAATTTTATTTGAAAGCTCAAGGAAAGAAAGCCACCTGTACCTTAGCACTAACACTTACTGTGACCTTCATAAACTTTCATACAAATTCTGAATTGAGCGACATAATTGCTACAAAATTCATTAATTCATTCATTTTCTAAGGTGGCGGGGAGGCTGGTGCCCATCTCAGCTGACACTGGGCATGGGCGGAGTACACCCTGGACATCTCACCAGGCCATAGCAGGCCAACACACATGCAACAATTCGCAATCACTCTCACACCTAGGGGCAATTTGGGACAGACAATTAGCCTACTGTGCATGTTTTTGGGCTGTGGGATGCAACCGGAGTACCTGAAGGAAACCCACGCAAGCACTGGGAGAACATGCAAACTCCACACAGAAACACCCGAGCCCGGGAATCGAACCCGGACCCTTCATGCTGTGATTTGGATGTGCTAACCACTGCACCGCCCACCGTGCCGCCCATTGCCACAAAATGTTACTATAAATAATTTCTGCACAGGAGTTTCACATTCAAAGACATATCAAGAGTAAATAGACACCCATCACTACAGTGAGTTTTATCTGTGAAACTTCTTTAATCCAGTCAAACTTGTTAATATATTATTGTTTTTTTAATTTAGATTATAGATTTGGGATGAACTAGAATGCTAACTGCCCCTTAATGATGCTCTTGTGGATGAATAATCGCAAATCCCCACAGCCACATTCCGAAATCTAGTGAACAGCATTCACGGAAGAGAGAAATTTATTATAACAGCAAAGAGGAATGAAACCTGCAGACCAATGATCCAGAAACACACATGTGTTAAGGTCAAGTGTAAGTAAGCTTTTGTCCATATAGTGTATGTATTACTGGCTTCTCTTTATCTACTTTTAGGTCCTGGGTGAAAGTCTGATAATGTTCACTAATTAGGCAAAAATGTAGAAAATTCTGAAGAGTTCACAAACTTTTCAGCACCACTGCATGTTATAGTATGACCTAATGAATTGCTTGTCCGGTTGATGAAGAAAAAACACACAGTATACACTCACTTGTCAATTTTATAGCCAAACTTTGTTGACAAAGGCAAGGTATTGTAACTTCACTTAAAAAAAAAATTAACTCTTTGCAGCCATGGTGAACAGAAAAGCATCTCAGAACTCTGAGAGCCTGTATCCAGTGTAGCCTCAGATTCCTGTTCTCATCAGATAGGAGTGGAACCTGACTTGTATTTTCTCCTGAGGTAACCCACCGTAGTTAAGGTTTATAACATGAATGTATTGATGCTTTTCTGTTTACCGCGGCTGTAAAGAGTGGTTATTTGAGTTTCTGTAACTGTCCTGTTAGCTTAATCCACTCCAGCTTTTTTACTCGGACCTTTCTCATCGACACAGCCCTCAGAACTAACGCTCAGTGGATATTCTTCTTTCCTACATCATTGCAACGACTGTTGTGTGTAAGGATCACAAATGATTAGCCCTGAACAGACATTTCTGATTATCTATGAGCTCGCAAGTAGTCATTCTAAAATGTTAAATAATATGACATATATCATAACAACTGTCGGAGAGCATATGCTAAATTGATTCTGAAAAAATGTGGCATATTCAGTCAGCGATCATGAAAAAAAATGTGTTAACAGAACACGTCATGATAGTGTACGATATCTGCTCTGAAATGTTTATGAATTGCTTATGATGGAGGACTTTAGGTACAGCATAATAACTTATGCATGTACAATAGACATATTAATCTCCTTGAACTGTGTGTTTGTGTGTGTGTGTGTGTGTGTGTGTGTGTGTGTGTGTGGTGAGCGGGGCATCTGCTAGTGTCGTGCATGTCTCATGTTGATGATGCACTGAGATTGACATCTACCAGTGCTGCATTAATGGCGAGAGCTTTGACAGTGACTGATGACGTCATCATTGGCAGCACCGCAAGAGGCCATGCTTCATTGTAGGTTGTGTGTGGGTGCATCTGTGGATGTGTACATCGGGGGGAGTTGGGGACGGGGGAAGGTGATCAGTGGCATGTGTTCACAATGAAAAGGCCAGAAGACATCAGCCGAGGCCATTGTAGCCTCCAGATGTTTTCCTTAACCACCCAGCGAGACAGGGAGAGGGGGAGAGAGTCTATAAAGGAGTGCAGTAAAATTGTAGAGTATCCATTTGCACCTGAATAGTGACAAGGCTCGGGTCGCTGTTTATAGAGCCTTGCATAGACACACACGTGCACATAAAGATAAAATACCTGGGGTTTAATTTAAAGCATTAACACGGATGTGTGAGGGACTATAGCTTTCCTAAAATGAAATAGCTCTCCTTTCACTTATCTACTCCAAACAGATGCTAAATATCCCTGGAGGAAAGGAGCGAACGGAAATCATCAGAGATAATACTCGGATAATACTTGCTGCAGAAACGTCATTCTTATTCTAAAATGGACAGCAGAAATGTATTTTTCAGCTGCACACTACATAACCAGGCTTGTTGTGTTCCATACTGAAACCCAAGTCAACGCTATCCTCCCAGGCAGTCGCGATGAAGACCACAATATCGCACAGCGAACAGGATCCTCCAGATAGAGCTGTGGAAAATTTGCTAATTCTATTAAGTAATTATGGTTATCGGTAAGGAAATGTGACGTGGGAGGCTTTAGTTTGCTCGAGGAAGCGTTTGATCCTCTCTCCGCATTACTGCAGCGTTACTAACACGATGTTCGCTTTTTAAGTGTAAACATCTGTTTGAGTCCACCGGTGGGCTGAGTGTAGCAAGCGAGAGCACATCTGTCTTTGTGAACTCACAAACTGCTTAATCCGACTTTTATTATGATTCTTCTGACTTTAAGACCAGGTCTAAACAAGGTCATGAGAAGAAAAGTGACAAAGTAAATTTAAATAAAATTCTCAGCTTGACCTTTTTGCATTATAACATGATGTGTTATAGCACAACAACCTACTGTAGCAGTTTAGCTACAAAGTAGTTTTAAATAGTTTTAAATATAAAAGCTTGTTTCTCATGATGTGAACTGAGTCTTATGAAGCCCCTAAGGGTCACTGGGGTTTCTTTTCTCTGAGCTACTTTTTCATTCCCTCTCAATAGACCTAATCATAACCTAATGGAAGGTAAAAGTATTGCGAAGGAATGCAAAAAAAAAAAAAAAAAAAAAAGTGTCTCATGGTTAAAGAAATAATAAATTATATAGCATCATTTAGTGTAGCCGTTTTAGTATGTGGGCGGCACCGTGGTGTAGAGGTTAGCACATCTGTCTCACAGCAAGAAGGTCCTGAGTTCGAGTCTCATGCTCAGGTGTGTCTGTCTGAGTTTGCATGTTCTCCTCGGGTTTATGTGGGTTTCCTCTGCGTTCTCTGGTTTCATCCCACAGTCGAAAGACATGCACGTTAGGCAAATTGGCTGTTCCAGATAGTGTTTTTAAAAATGTAAGTATTTTTTTTTTGTTTGTTTGTTTTTTAGGAGGAGTAGTAGTATTTTTAGTATTAGTAGTAATTTTATTTCTGTTCTTTTATTAATACTTGTGTATATTCATTCATTCATTCATTTTCTGAACCGCTTAATCCTAATTAGGGTCGCGGGGAGGCTGGCGCCCATCTCAGCCGACTCTGGGCGAGGGCGGGGTACACCCTGGACAGCTCGCCAGGCCATTGCAGGGCCCAGATGAATATGAAAACCCTTTTTATTATTTAGAAAACAATGAGTTTGGTGTTAAGCACTAACAGGATATGAATTTGAACTTTAGAACTTTTTTGTCCAGCTGGCAGTAACTGATCATGTTGTGACACTGCATCTATGCTGAATCATCCTCATTCGCATCGAAACACATCGATGCGATGATTATTTTTAACACCCCTAGTATATATTATGGTTAATATTATCTAGAGCTGACAGTACTGCACAATTAGTGATTTTTGATTATACATGATTAGATCAGAATTCCTGTACAAGAATCTAGGTCAACCAGATAATCATTGGTTGTTGTTTTTTTTTTGCTATACTGTATTAATCCCACAAGGGAAATTATTGCCTCTGCATTTAACCCATCCATAGTGACACACAAAAAGTGAGCACACACACTCTGGGGGTGCCCGGTTGGGGGTCCGGTGCCTTCCTCAAGGCCACTTCAGCCATGAAGGTGGAGGACCCATTTTTCCTGCTGGTTCCGGAATGTGCATGTATGTATCTGTCTCCGAGTGGAGTGGTAACACTAACACACACACACAGAGACAGAAACTCAAAACACAAACACGCGTCACATTTCCCAGCATGTATGAATACTTACGTAATTGTCTCTGGCAGACCAGCCTGGGTATAACTGCATGTGAAGCTGCCGTTCCTTGCGGGCTAATTCATAATACTTTGCTTGCTCTTCTCGAGATAAAGCGTGCCACTGTTGGGTGCAAAGGGAAGATTAGAGAAAGAAAATCAGAGTCAGTCCATTACTTGTGTGCTTTCAAGTTCTCAGCAAAGAGACGCATGCTAGTGTTTTGCCACAAAATCCTTTGCCAAATGATTTGTATTTTGGAATGGGGTGGGGGGGGGTGGGGGTTGGGGCGGCACGATGAAGAGATTAACTTGCACAGCAAGAGAAAAAGGGGGTAGAAAAAAAACTTTGATTTCATATCAAAACACTGGTTCCAATTTAGCTGCGCTTTACTTCAAACTATGTCAGCGGGCAATTACCCCACACAACCGCAGAACGGTGCTTTGCTGTGGCTGGCTGCCTCAAACCGCTCAGGCTTTGGTTAAGGCATTAAACATGCTCAATGGTTCCTCTTTCCCCCCCCAAAAAAGAGGAACACATCCTGGCAAACCATAGCAATGTTCGGCCTGACCGTGCCAACCCACGCACAAAAGACTAAATTTCACAAACTGACAACACTTGTATCAAAATATCTGTTAAATGATGAAATGGGACAGACAGAATGCTCGTGATGAAGGGTGTATGGTGGACTTTAACTTCAGTGCATACCCTTCTGCCGAGAATCTGGTTGATGGCGGCGCTCTCCTTCAGCGTGCACTCGGCAACAACGTTGGCACGCATCTCTTTCATGTAAAGCATGAAGGCGTTGAGTGGCTTCTTGATGTGAGGCTTCTTGGGTTCCTGCTCTTTTCGCTGTTCGTGCAGAGGCTTCCTGCAAGCAATGACCACAAAAGAGGCATTTACAGAAAGTTTGGAATCAATAAAGAAACAATATAAAAAAAAATTGGAAAAAATAAAAAACACGGGGTGTCTTGAGGGCGGCAGAGGCGTCACTCGGGCTGCCGCCACAGAGACGGCAACTAGTGTGAGAATAGCAAACGATTGCTTTGGTCATCCAAAGCAGAGCTGCACGACTCACTAGCAGAACGCCTTTAATCACGTCCAGTTGAGTGCTTTCATGCAGAGAGATTACTTCACCAGTAATGGCAACCAAACCCCTCGCCTCATTCCTCTTACCAATGAAGGAAAAGAGTCGTCCCTCTCCAAAGCCTTTTAACTACATGCCTCTATCTCAGGCCTGGATCTGCTACCTGAGGCCAAATGGAGCACAGAGTCTTATCTGTTCACTACTGCTTATCCACAGCCAATCGAGGTTAATTAGAGGCTGCGATTCTACAAGCAGGTCTTGATCTGCTGCTAATGGGAGCCACCGAGCCCTCTCTAGAAAAAAAAAAAAAAAAGTGTGCAGCACAACAAAAATAAATAAATAAACTGACATCATGAAAGTCTTTTACTATACAAAGAGTAGATTCAATAGGAATAGGTCAAACAAGGCTTTGCTTACCCTTTCCATCCAGATTGCCATTGTATTTGTTTCAATCTACATGCTACACTATTAATGATATATAGGTTTGCAAACAAACTCCAAACAAAAGTGTTGAATCAGTGAACAAAGTTTAATTATTAAAATGTTCTTTTATTAAATGTGTACAAAAAAAATTTAATTAAAAATAATTTAAAAAATGCATTTAGCCCTGAAATAAAGGAAAAGTTTAAAAACTTGAACACTCACTCTCTCACTCATGCCAAACTGCTTAATCCTACTATTAGGGTTCTGGGGAGCCTGACACTGAGCGAAGGCATGGTACACTCTGAACAGCTTGCCAGACCAACACACGTACAAAACTCACACCTAGGGGCAATTTTGGAACAGCCAATTTCCTAAACTGTACCATTCCTTGTTGCTTTTGTACCTTTAGTACACATTTTAAACCAGTAATGCTGCTATACCTTTAAAGCTTTACTCTGCAAGGTAATTAAAGTCAAATTATGCATCTTATATTAAAACCTTTCGCATGAGCTACGCGGACGGTACCGTGATGCACCAATTTTGTTACGCAGGTAATTGTGTGTGTTTGTCTATCCGCAGTCCACAAGTGCTCGCTTGGTCCTAGTAAGTTATTACTTTTCGTGTGTGCTATATGTTGTTCATGTTATTATTACTACACATTTGAGCGCGTACCACCCTAAGGATTTTTTTTTTTTTTTAAACTGTAGAAAACTATTGCCTATCCTTGATATATGAACACAGCAGATGTAACGGCTGAGAATTAAGTACCGAATGGCACAATCTGTATTCAGGATGCAAACTTAAAATATTACACCATGTCATCTCTACTATGCTTTCATATGTAAATTACACCAAGGCACAACCGTGCAAAACTGTCAACAGTGTATGGTTACAGGTATACAGAGTGTCTCTTTCTTTCACCGGCTGGTAATCAAAGCAGAACAATCCCAAATGTTACAGCAAACAGTAACTACAGGGAAGCAGCAGGGATTATAAAAAATACCCAGATAAATAAAGTACTGTCTTTAAACAAGAAAACTAAATGTTAGTTAGGTTTACTTCTTACTGTCAAATGTATTTTTTTTTGTATGTTTTTTTTAATGTAACGCTTCTAATTTAATCTACAGGTATGTCCTCTTTTATAAATGTGGCCATGTTGTGAGTCTACACATATTTATTATAAATATATAATGGTTATAAACATATCTGGGATAATATTTACATGGATAAAGAAGTAAACTGGTAAGCAAAGCTTTCCTAAGTCTGGCCATTAAAGGTATTCCGTTCTGAGGAGGAGAAGAAGGAGGAGGAGGAGGAGGGAGCACTCACATGTGCATCAAGTCTGTCTCATGAGGAGGCTCGTGTTTGACTTGTGGATTGACAATGGCAGGGTGGGGGATTCCCGTGGCATGAGGTCCGGGAGGTCCTGGAACCATGTGATGTGGGAACCTGAAAACAGACCCAGACCAAAAGAAGTGTAAGTTTGTGTGTGTGTGTGTGTGTGTGTGTGTGTGTGTGTGTGTGTGTGTGTGTGTGTGTGTGAGTGAGAGAGAGAGAGA
>JAQMYF010000012.1:48328191-48348004 GCA_030014195.1 Neosilurus mollespiculum | reverse complement strand
CAGTGAAAAGTCGTCTTCACAGTCGCTGAGTGCAGATCTAAGCCCATATGGATCTTCATCAGCAGGAGCGAGGGGCTCCAGCTCCAGCCAGCATCAGCACACCAGGACAGACCACATGTGTATTTAGGCCACGATCTAATTTGGGAAGTGACTAGTGTAGCTGTATACGTGTAGATTCTTTTTATATTGTTTTACACAGTCCTTGAAATCTGTACTTTGGCCATATTTCATTTGGTTACATGATGCTTTCTTAAACAAGACCCTACATATACATATACGTATAGATAAACTCTGTTCTTAAATCTCACTTACACTCTTTTGTGGCATTCACCAATTTATTCTTATCTGGGACTTGTTCTTAGCGGTGACCAGAATCTACAAACAAGAAATACTTCAACCAACAATCTTACGCACATATCCGTGCCAAAAAGATGTTGTGAAATTGCTACTGTTTCCCTCCTTATTTAATTATCTTCAGTTTATTCGATCTATAATATGGCGCCAGAGACTGATTTATTTTTTTTTGACCATGTTAAACTTTTTAAATAATCATTTTTATTCTGAAACAAAGCACAAGGAGGCATAGTGGTTAGCATGTCTGCCTCACAGCAAGAATTCAAGTCCCAGGCTGTGGTGGGTTTCCTCTGGATGCTCTGGTTTTCTCCCACAGTACAAAGACATGCATATTAGGCTAATTGGCTGTTCCAAATTGCCCCTAGGTGTGAATGTGAATGGTTATTTGTGTTGCCCTGCAACGGACTGGCAAACTGTTCAGAGTGTACCCTGCCTTTGCTCATTGTTGGCTGAGTAAGGATTAAGAGGTTCGGCAAATAAACAAAGGAATGAACGTTACAAAGCATCATGCAAATAAATATCACTTCATGACATACCAGTTAATTGGAAAAGATGGTTTAGTTAATAATTGATAACACTATTTACAGGTTAATTGTAGACCAATTCTTTCAAATCTGGCACAATGGCATATTTACTCAGTAGAATAAACTGCACCTCGTGCACTTAGGAGAGAATGCATTTTCATGTAGTTTTATTTGTGGACACCGAGGCTACCGAGAGTTTCAGCTTGAGGCACTGTGGACCCATACCGGATACTCCATCCAGTTACCACCAGTTGGTAAGGTCCTGTCTGCCCTGGACTTTTTGCCCACAGGGACAATTCAGAGAGAGCTTGGAGACAAGGTGGGTACAATATCACAGGCATCAGCCACATCCTCCTGTGAGTGATGCAGAGTTTAAATCTACTCGCCGGACAGTATGTATTAAATTTCCCACTACTGAACAAAAACAGCTTATGATCAAGGAATTTTGTTTTGTTGCTGCCCTAACCAACATTATAGGTGCAGTAGACTGTACACCCTCTCCCAATCCATTCTCATACCTCAACCGTAAATAATACCACTCAATTAATGTTCAAATTATCTGTGACTCCCAGAAACAATTGTTAAATTTGGTCTCCTGTTTCCCAGGCTTTCGTTCTTACGTTGACGTGCTGTATTAACTGATCGGGGATACACGGTGTATACGGTATATAATTATTTCAGTAGCTATACTAAATATACAACCAGTGTTAAGCTGCTTTACCCACCACAGAAGGTGCATATGGGACAGCAGTTGGCGTTACCAGCATCTCACAGCTGTGTTTGGCGATTTTTTTTTTTGGCCTCTGATTTCAGATATCAGATATGATGGGAGATATTTACCTCCTGCAGCTGCTCTTTTATTTCACAGGAAGTAAAATTCTTCCCCCTGTTAGATTCCAACACTTCTGTGGATTTGCAGCTTTACCACTGTTTCTGTCTTCATGAATATTTGTGTGTGCACGTGCCTCTACATCATTTTACGGGGGTTTAGGGGGAATTCATCCATACTAATTAGAGCAACTGGCACATGATTTCAATTTACAAAGACAATGGGATTCACAAATCTAAAGCCCTGATCTCTTTTGGGCGAAAACACCCGATAATGGCCACGATTTGATCAATTTTTGGGTCGGGAGCAGGCCTGAGGGGTCTGCAAACAATATCATCGACCAATCCACCCGAGGTATTTCGAGGAATCCACCCGTAATGGACAATCGTCCTGTTTTTTTTTAAACCTGTTTCCAAATATTGGACGATTATACACGATAGTCTACGAATCGGTGACTGTCGCCAACTATCTGCAATTATATTGCTGACAGTCTGAGACCATTGAGGTCGATCACAGATAGTCGCAGATAGTTTGAAACACAGTTGGAGACAGTCTCAGACCTAGTTGCCGACCATCAGAGATTTTCACCTGAGCATTGTTTTATTTGACTCATTTAGGACATCACATACACAGTTGTGGTTGGTCTGAGACAGTCGCCAACTCAAAAAAATCACAGGCAGTCGCCAAAGAATCACCAAAATGAGATTGGGCCTTCAGAAAACAGCTGACAACAAATCCGAGGTTTAAGAACACTACATCAATCTGACATGGACTTTTTAAAAGAAAGAATTTACAAAAAAAAAAAAAGATTTTGATGAATGAAGCACATTGTTCTGAAGTATAATTTTAAATAGATTTAATTAATCTTTGGTTTTAGATGAACATTTCACTGGCAAGGCCTTTTTATTTTTTATGTCTGGCTCATTCTCATATGACACTGCATGGAGATTAGTCATGCAAAATGTCCTGGGAAAGTTTTGAATAGAAATAGAGCCCTGGTACTTTATTAATCACTAAAAAGGAATTCTGGGTTTTAAAAAAAAACACACTGCCTTGGGAGGTGTAGTACTGTGTATATATACAGTACAGTATAGTGTAGCGTTGCTTTTTTGCTTGGGTGATTTTTCTAAAAAATTGCCTCTATTTCACCAGGATCTGTCAATGCTCAGTGAGTGTATGTGAAGATTTTGCATTATTTATCAAAGATGCTTCACAACAGGCTTCTCTGGCGCTGTCACACAGTAACAAAGAAAAACAAGACATCTCTTTTTCTCGGTGCAGACCTCATGAATAATTAAGATGTCAAAATAGAGGCTGGGGAAATGTTTTCGCTACATGGGGGTTAGGTTTAGTCTGAAATAATACAATCATGCACACTGCTAGACTGTATAGACAGACGACTGCCTGCGGCTGGGAGGGAGAGCTGTACATCTTAATTGCTTTTTCTTTTTGCATGTTTAAGTAAATGTGGATTAAATATTTTTGTGCCGTTGAACATTAGATTAATAGGTAACTAATAAAATGACTGTTTACACTTAAATTGTTATCTCAGAAATTACAAATACAACTTTATTATAGTTTCACTGTTTTGTTTTTTTTTGTTTTGTTTTGCTTTTTTTGGGGTTTTGTTTGGAAGCTTGACACATGCAGGCTAGAATGTATTATCTTGCAAACAACAAACAGTGATGCTGCTCACACTGGCTAGCAATTAGGCAATAGTGGTTGGTTTCATAGTGTAGCAGTAGCCTTAATAACAAATATTTGCCAAAGGCAAGGTGGATATTGTTGAATAGTCCACATGATGATGTGTTAAGGGGCCTATTCAGTGATATCCACTGAGCCTGATGTGAATAGCTATTTTAGTATATACTACACAGGAACACGAAGAAAACAACTAAAATGAGATTTTTGTGGTTTATTTGCTCATTTTTAATAGATTAAAGAATCACCCTGTGTTTGTGGGGTGGATAATGTCTGTTAGTGTATATTCTTCACTGGAACAGCACCATCTGATTAAAAAATAAATAAATAAATAAATAAATAAATAAACGGAGTAGCTAATGCTCGATTCAAAGTGACAGACACTCACAGATTGTCACGGTCACTTGTAGCAGGTGACATCATCATTTATCACACTTCAAAATGAAAACATTAGCCAATAAAATCATGTTTTTGTGTTTTAAGTTTAGGTTTTTCTTGTCTTTAAGTGTAGTATATACCTTATAGACCTTCACAGAGAACAGTTTACCTACATATCGGAGTAGTATGTACTGATCTTTGAGTGAGTCGGCCTAACAGACAACGTTAGCAACATATCACGTAGCTTAGCTTGAAACACAGAACATACCTGACCTGCCTCTGTAATGGTTAAGTAATGTAGACTATAAAAATCCCGTTTTGGTTTGCTTCTCTTTATGTTTCACTTAGTATACACTGACACTCTTAAAGACAGTGAAAGAGACATCGTTACACAGCTCTGCACCTGCTCGTGTGTGCGCTCTGAGCTCACCTGAGTCCACAATGAGTTAAAAAAAAGTAAGAAATAAACCATAAAAATCTTGTTCTAGAGTGCTTTTTTGTTTATGTTGCCATGTAGTGTACACTTAAACAATTATGCACCTCCGGCTTGGTGGATCAATTTTACATGGTGAATTGAATTTCATATTCCATCTCAGGGACCATCTAATCATACACCGTTCCAGTGTAGTATATACCAAATGCCATTTTTGATGTTTCTTGTAAAGCCAAGTTTTTCCCGGTTATCAGATTACTTAAATATAAACATGATGATCACACTTTGTACCTGCGAATACACTCAGCATTGCTAGCGAAATATTTAGGCCATGTAACCATACATGTATTGTTTAGTCTGGTTGTGTAGATGTCTTTTGCAGGACGGAATTGTATCCGAGTGATAGCTTCTCAACATCCTGCTGTTTTGAAGCCCCTTGGAAAGTCACTGCATCTGCATGTGTGACGATCTTTTGCAGTCTAAAGAGAGCCCCAGACTAAACATCGACTGAGTCAGATTGAAAATATCAGGTAGCGAGCAGTCATCTGAGCAGTTCACTTCAGTGCATTTGAGCGAATTCTCCTCAGAAAATGTACAAAATGTTCAAATCATCCTTCCCTTAGACGGGTCTCATGAATATATTTAGATGTTCGGCTCAGTGTTGAGCTCTGTGCTTGGACTGACTTCATACTTAAAAGTATGACTTATGAATAAATAGGAGTTTAGACTGAAATGTAACAGGCAATATGAACAGATTTATGGAAAAGTGGAGTCACTGCTAAAAGAAGAAAAATGAAGGTGCTCCATAAGATTTATAAACTTTGCAAGCTAAGTTCTGTGAATATTTGTCTCATTTGTAACCCCGCGACTGACTCTGTTTGTGCTTTTACTGTGCTTTGGAAGAATTGCTTCCCTTAAAGATAAGCTTATCACATTTCTATTTCTGAAATATTGCATATCTCAGTTTATTTTTTGACCGCGCCATTTAGAGGCTAGACTGTGGGGAAAACAGTTCTGGAATGGCACAATGACTTTAATGCTGCGATTACTGTCTTACGCAACGTTCTACGCATTGAAAAGATGCCTTTCTGAGTTTCCATGCTGAGTGAATATGCAAAAACATGACTATTTTTGAACCACAAGCAAAAGCAATTCAGTTTTAAGAATGCCAGCTATGTGTTCAAAATGGCACAGGGTGGTGCACCACTTCTTTTCTTTTTTCGGTTATTTTTGTCCTGAACTATGTGTACCATATCTGAGATAAATGTTTCTATAAATAAGAAATGAGCAAATGTTTTACCTTTGCCTACTGATATCATTATATTACGATGATATTAGTATTTTTTCTGACTACACTAGATCTTAAATTATATTAATGATAATGTTATTACATAGAGATAGAAACACTAGCATGAGCTGATTATCTTCATGCTCTTTCATTACGTGTAAAGTTACAACTAAAGAACATGAAAGGTTAGATGAGTCTTCTAACTGAAAATCTCTTAAACATTCATGCCTTTTCTAAGACGCTTAATCCTAATTAGGGTCACAGTGAGGCTGGCGCCCATCTCAGCCGACTTTGGGTGATGACGGGGGTACACGATAGACAGCTCACCAGGCCATCGCAGGGCCAACACACACAATCATTCACACTCACACCTAGGGGCGATTTGGAACAGCCAATTATCCTACTGTGCATGTTTTTGGACTGTGGGAGGAACATGCAAACTCCACACAGAAACGCCCAGGCCCAGGAATCGAACCCTGGGCCTTCCTGCTGTGAGGCGGACGTGCTAACCACCGTGCTGCCCTTTCTTAAACATTTATTTTCTATTCTGTTTTTTCTTTTTTTAGGTTAAAGAGGCCTGAACAAACTTCATGTTAACCACATATGTACATTCCCCATTTGACCAAACAATAACTCACCTAATACATTCACTAGGCACTGCTGTACTGGGGTGTTGACTAGTTGGAGTGCTTGATTTACTTAATGTTAATCTGGAAATATTTAACAGACGGAGCCAATTCACATTGTGTTAATTCACACTGTGTAAAACTTCAGCGGGGTAAATCTTTTTTCCATCTTTTCTTCTTTTCTATTGAAACATCAGTTTATCACTTTCCTATGACTTTTGTCCTTAAGTAAACAAATGTATGTTCTGAGGGGATTCTGACCAATCCCACCACCTCCTGAAGGAATTGTAACCTATTCCACCTGATCCTGAAATATTCCGACCAATTCCACCTGCTCTTCAGAAAATTCCAACCAATCCTTACAAATCCCATCATCTTCTGGCAATTCCCGAAGGAGTTCTGACCAAATACAGCTGTTCCTAGTGGAATTCTGACCGATCCCACCTCCTCCAGAAGGAATCCTGGCCAATTCCACCTGCTTGCGAAGAATTTCTAACTAATCCCAGGTGCTCCTGAAGGAATTCTGGCCAATCCGACCTGCTTGTGGAGGCAATCTGACCAATTCTACCCTTTCCTGAAGGAACTCTTTCGGGAGCAGTCCCTCCTGCTCCTGAAAGAATTCTAATTAACCCCACCTACTTCTCACCAATCCTACCTGCTCCTGAAGGAATGCTGACCAATTCCCTCAACAAATACACAAAATATATATAAAATAAAATATACAAAAAGTATAAAATATACAAAAAGTATACACAAATACACAAACACATTAATAAACATATTTTTTCTTTGTTTGACAAGCTTCATGGCTTTATGTGTGCATGCCTGCCCATATATCATGAGAATAAACATCGGCACTCTTAGATTGCTTGATTACTTTGTTGAATCCCATGGAAGTCTAATCCTAATATATGCTTGTAGTTGTGTCTAATGCTTTAAAAGTGGTGTATTATGACACACAGGTTTATTATCCAATATAAAACGCTGAAATTGGAAATGTAATTTGCACTTCTTTATCACTGTTACTGAAGTGCCGGTTGATTCACTGTTCATTAGCATTTAACTGCAATAAGAAATAGTCCATAAAGAACATCCTGCATCAGGTTCTGTTTTATGGAAAAGATGATAAGTTGACTGCAATAGTCATGCAGCCCTTATGTGAAATAAAACATAACATGGTGCACTGATGTGGAAAACATAATCAGTGACAGGGTGGTGGGTATTATTACCCCATAAAAGCAAATTCTGAAGTGTTTCAAATTTTATTATTTTAGATATCAAAGAATTACTATGCAATTTCATTTAATGCTGTAGCAGTTATGTGAAGAGATGCACTA
Organism: Neosilurus mollespiculum; assembly: GCA_030014195.1. Taxonomy (NCBI): domain Eukaryota; kingdom Metazoa; phylum Chordata; class Actinopteri; order Siluriformes; family Plotosidae; genus Neosilurus; species Neosilurus mollespiculum. Next base: position 48,340,534 of record JAQMYF010000012.1, on the reverse strand, counting down.
TTGGTCCAAATCTACTGATTAAAACACCATTGAACATTCATTCATTCATTCATTCATTCATTTTCTGAACCGCTTAATCCTAATTAGGCTGGCGCCCATCTCACCTGACTCTGGGCAAAGGCAGAGGACACTCTGAACAGCTCGCCAGGCCATCGCAGGGCAGAATCATCGGAGGGGGCTTTAACCCCCGACCTTGGGATCAGTAATCCAGCACCCTACCACCGGGCCACCACTGCCCCCATTGAACATTGCCCAAATAATTTTTGTTTGCATGGATTGGCGTGGGGCAGTGGTGGTCCGTGGTAGGGTGCTGGCTTAGTGATCCGAAGGTCGGGAATTCAAGCCCCACTATCAGCAGGATGTCACTGCTGTCCCCCCAGTGCAGCTAACTGAGTTATCAAAGGCTGGCCATGTCTCTCACTGTCTATGGTGACAGGTATGTAAAATAACCATTGCTGTCGTTCGTAAAGAGTAGGCCATTGGGTTGCCGTCAGCGTGTTTCTGCCATGCGATGGACAGGGTGTACTCGTCTGAAGTTGGCTGTATTGGGCGCCGGCCTCCCTGCAACTGTAACTAGGACCAAGCGGTTCAGATAATGAATGACTGAATGGATTGGGGTATTTCCATAATATAGGCACTCCCTAAATGTGTAGATCCCCATTACATTTTTTGGGTTTACTGTCTGTTGATAATTATTCATTCATTTTCCAAGCCATTGATAATAAATGCATTATTATCTTTTATAAAGTTAATTAGAAAACAGTAAACTTTGTGCTGATTGGTTAGCTCATATCACTGTGAAGAGTCTTGTCCGAACTCTAGTTCAACCATCAAGTCTGTTGCAGTTAAGTGTCTTTATTCTACTTCTTGTTCTTACAAGATGGATGAGATCAGATTAAGTCTCATTCATGAAACCCCCAATTTATAAGCCCCCTCCCTCTTTGTTGTTGTTGTTGTTGTTTATTGTCTTTTTAGCAGCGAATGCGGACTGTACTAGCGCATTATCGCCACTCTTTGGTCTGGGGTTCTTTGCTTTTGACTAATTCATGGTTTACACAAAAAAAGGAGAAAGACGCTCAGATTCTTTTTGGAAACAATGATGCGACAGACATAAGGAATTACCTATGATGTCATTATAAAATAACAATAAAGGCACTCTACAGGTAAACACTACTAGATAACAATGACATGAGATCACCTGTCCTGTCGGCATGTCACATGATATATCACACTTTTCAACATTAATGATAAAAAAATGAAAAAAAAAAGTTTAAAGTCAATGTTTTAAAAGTTTAAAGCATAACTGCAGACAAAATCAGTAGAAGCATTGCCAAAACTATTCTACATTCATTCATTTTCTGAACCGCTTAATTCTAATTAGGGTCGCGGGGAGGCTGGCGCCCAGCTCAGCCGACTCTGGGTGAGGGCAGAGTACACCCTGGACCCTTCGCCAGGCCATCGCAGGGCCGAAACACGCTGACGGCCATGCAGCTACTCTTGACGAGGTTCTTTTACATCCCTCTCACCACAGACAGTGAGAGACATGGCCGGCCTTTTGATGCACTGGGGCTAACTGGACAACCCGTTGATATTGGGGCTTGAACCCCTGACCTTTGGATCAGTAATCCAGCACCCTACCACCGGGCCACCACTGGCCCTATTCTATACTGCCAGAGAGAGAACAGCCAATCAGAATCATGACGAATACCACATCACAATAAATGCAGACACACGGCACACGTTTACAAGCCGAACTTCCTGCGGTGGATTCGGACGAGTTGGCAGTCGATGATGTCACAAGCATCGCCACGACCACTGAGGTGATAAATACAGAGCCCGACAGAGCGAGTTAGCACCAAGCTGAGTAAACTGAATACACCTGTAAGCCAAGATATAGAACTACAGACCAAATAGTGGCGATAATGCGCTAGTTCAGTCCGCAATCACCATTAAAAAAAACAAAAACAACAAACATTTACTAGCCATTCAAAATCATGTACGCTGCTGTAATCGTGCTAAAGTCAACTGAAGGAGGAAAATGTCTACACAACACTAACCAAAACTACAGTATATGGGATAAATAACACTGTTCACTTCAGAAAAGTAGAACTTTGTGAATTAATCAATATCCAAATTTCCAATAAGGTAATATTTTAAAAATATTTTCAAAAGAAATTAGGGTTGAGTTGTTAGCATGTAATAATAGCATGCTAATGTTTCACAGGTGATTATCCATTTAGATTATAATCAGGGTATTTTTTTAAATAATGTCTTTTGAACCTCTAATCTAAGTTTTCTGTGTACATTATTTGTGAATTAATTTAGGAATTTTTTAAAGATTGTCCTAAATTATCTTTTCCAGGCTTGCACTTAGTTAGCTAGGTGGCTAAACAGTGCAACCGTTCAAGCCCGCCCCTCCTTTCTGTCTGTCGCCATAGAAATACGAAAAGAGCCGAGTGATCCCGAGCCGCGGGGGCTTCTGGGAAACTCGCGCACAACACAGCAACGGTCGCCATATTTGCTTGAAATTAGTAACTTCCACAGGAGGGAAAAATAATAACAATACACTCTTTCATTTCAGAATATCACTCCGGTTTTTTTCCGGAAGGAGAGTGTTTGTGGTTTCTTTTGTCTTTGCAGCTACAGTTTATCGACAGTTAATTTGGCACAGATAGGAAATGGGGCGCTCGAGAAGCCGCAGCTCGTCCCGGTCGAAGCACACGAAAAGCGGCAGCAAACACAGCAAAAAGCGCGGCAGCCGCTCCAGGTCTCACTCCAGGGACCGGGAGAGGAGCAAGAAACGCTCCCGGTCCCGGGAGGCAAAGAGAAACCGGCGGCGAGAGTCGCGCTCCAGGTCCAGGTCGAACAGGGAGCGGGCCAGGCCAGCGTCGCCGGTGGATAGAGTGGACATGTTCGGTCGCACGCTGAGTAAACGCACCGCTGCTGAGGAGAAGCAGAGGAAGGAGGAGGAGGAGAAGAAAGCTGAAATGGAGCGACAGCGGAAGATGTAAGTCGTCGTGTGCGGTCACTTTGGAGTCAGTTCACTGTTGTCTAAGATTGTTTGAGTTACCTGGACAACAATAATGGCGCTTTTGTAGCATGCTAAAGCTAACTGGGAGAATCCTGCGTTATTTTTCATTTCCCCACCCGTATTCGGCTCCCCTTTCTCTTTGCGCATGATTTGGCAGGCTGTAGTAATAAGCCACCTGCTGATTGGACAAAAGGTGTGTCACTAACGCAGGGGGGGCGGGGTTTACAAGGAGGGCGGATAGGGAAAGATGGGTCTCAGGACTGGGGCAGTTTTTTACTGCAGGGTTTCTCAAACACTTATATTTTAACTTTAAAATAATTTCCTCTCGCCCCTTCACAGACATTTATCAGCACAGTTCAACGGGTTTAGATGTATGCATATGTTTATTAACACATTTTTTATCTACACATGCATGCATATGTTGTGACACAGAATCATCCAAAAATATATTGACTTCAGGGTTTTTGGGTTTTTTTTGTAATAAATTATTTAATATACTTTGTTTTTAACTTACATTAGCCAACTTAAAGTGCCAGGGAAAAGTGTCTCCGGCCCGCGGGCCGCTAGTTGAATAGCCCGGCTCTAGGGCACTTCTGTCAGTCTTTCTGGAGGAAGGATGCTGTGAATCTTATGTAAAATTAAACTTAGTGTAGGAACTCCATAGTGATTTGAATAAGTTGGATGATGATGGGTTGTGGTTTCTATCACTCGATGGGGATTACGGACCCCTGGCTGTAGGGCCATTGGACCGCATTTTTAGAACTAGCGTAGCTGATAATAGTGACTAGAGACTTGATTTAAGCATTTGGACTTTTTTAGTCCAAGTACATAAACTGGCATTTGTTTTATGGTGACATAAGTATAGAAAATCAAAAAAAAAAAAAAGGGTACATAATTTGTTAAAATTGGACACGGGCAATGATGTAGCATTCAGAGAGAAATTACAAACTCACTCACTGTTTGTCTTTCAATGTTTAGGAATCACTCTTGTCTGACCCAGTGACTGAAATATTTTGACTGTGCTTAAGTTACACCAGACAAACCTTGCTTTTGTTCAACGTCAACAAGTACCGTTTCCTAAAAATAGATAGTGTAACTGACGTAACGATAAAAATCCACTTGTTTTGGCTATGTACAGATCAGATATCAGGTCGTACCTCTCGGAATGTTTGAGTCGGATACTATGACTTGTAATGGTATTTGGTAGTTACTGATTTACCTTTTCAAAGTAAAGAATAACAACTTTATTCCTGCAATTCAGTGTTTAATAATTTGAAACATGTACTTTAACTGACGCAACATAATTCGTAACTGACGTAACATGTTGAATTAACTTAACTTTTTTTTAGAACTAGATAATTTTTTCAACAACAGAAAGGCAACAAAGATTATTTTGTGACCACTGGGTAATATTTTCAGAGAAACAGCAACAAAAACTTATGACTATATAAACTTACAACTTAACTTTCAAAATGAATAAATTAATAAATACCTCATATGTTGCAACATTCTGACCATTTGAAAACAAAAATCTCTTGACAGCATTCTTGATCCTGGCATTAATCATTGTAAAAAAAAAAAAATAATAATAATAATAATAAACTAAAATGTATAGTAATTTGCAAAACGTATGAAAAAAAATCTTTTAGCAGCAAATGGAAAAACTCTCTAAACACAAAAATAGTCTTTTGGCAACAAACAGAAAACTTTATAAAAATATAAAAATTAGCCCCTCGGGTAGCATTTCTTTTGTGGAATTGCCCCTACATATAAATTAGTATCATATTCTGGACCTTTGTTCTAATGCAAATCGCAGCTTGGTGTTTTCCAGAAAGAGGATTTCGAAAGCATGAATTGTCATTAAATTTTGAATAAAGTTCTGTCTAAAGGTTCTGTTAGTAAGATAAGATAAGCGATCTTTATTGTCAGGAACAATGAAAATTGCTTTAGCAGCAATTATAAAAGTGCACAAAAGACGACTAAGGTATACACAACGCTATATGTGCATATATGTACATACACATACGTAAATTCATATTCCTATATTTAGACTTAGACTTATGTGTCATTCAGATATACAGGTGTATACAGAACGAAATGTCGTTGCATTTGCTTGCTACAGTATAAGAGATGAAAAATGATCGGCATGAATATATGAAATTGACATGAATATATGAAAAATAGACAGTATTTATATTTATATTAAAAAAATATATGCATACACTTTCGCATCGTCACATATACATAAACCCAGATGTGCACATACACAAAAGGTGCACGATATGTACAGAATAAAAGGTAGATATAATGTTATGTAATGTTAGAGACCTGCTCTAATCATGAATATTGCTCTTAAAGGAGGGTGTGATGCCCGGGCGGATGGTCCGAATGGGGATAATTCAGTCAGTTTGTGTGGTGGTGGTGGTTATGGTAGTGGTGGGGGGGACTGGCAGCTTGTGGGTAAAAGCTGTTCTTGAGACTGTTAGTTTTTGTTTTGAGTGTCCTGATATCGGTTAATCTCTGGCCATCTATGGCAATAGATTAACTATGACCACACATATGAAACATGCATGCTCAAAAGCATTGATATTCAAGTGCCTGCTTGATCACAAACATGAGAAGCTGGATTAACTAACCTAAGAAATATATAGGTTATAACTACACAAATAACTAACCTTGAGGGATTCAAGTCTCAGCCACACCAGCACGCCGGCTTCCCTTTAGGACATCATCTCTAATAATAAGGCAATCCGTTTAAACACTCTGTGCATGTTTGATTAGATTGCCACACTCATGTCACATATGATCATCTAATTAGCTGCATGTGCCAGTTAGCACACATTATAAACCCTAATTTAAATATGTTTTAGGCTCTTCTTTGTATTTGGGCACGGCTAATGTTTCCTGAAGAGGGCTGTGGACGCCGGCGGCCAAGAAGCCAAGACAATCTGATAAAGAACAGGATGCGATAGATGGAGTTAAATTGTAAAGGCTGGTGCATTAAGGCTTTAGGATTGGCCTGGGGCTTGGCCATCTGAACCTTAAAAGCACTTCGTCCATTTTTGGTCTGGAGTGACGCTGACCCTGGGGCATGGCTCGAGTGACCCTGTTCAGTGCATGTCAATAAATCTAAGGAAAGGGACACTGGAGACGGTCTGCAGTTTTATATTCCCCTGGGTGGTGTTCAGAAATCGAATTTTGGCCTTTTTTTTTATTTTTTTTTTTACTCTTCAGTCTGTCCGAGTGCTTCTTAAGGAGTGTGACTGGAGAATGTTTATGAAATTTTAAAAGACAGTCGGCGGCAGCACTTGGCCGGTTCCTTTATCGTTACATTTGAGATAGCTGCTGGTTAAATTTGATAAACTAACAAACAAAAAAAAAAACACACACACCTTGTGTATATGCCGTCGAACATGCTGGTTTATGTTCGGTTTGAAAAGTTGTAAGAGTTATCTAGTAGGATATTTATTTCAGCACAATCTTATTTATTTTTTTGTTCCAGCCGTCAGCAGGAGATCGAGGAGCGTCTGATTGAGGAGGAGACGGCGCGGAGAGTGGAGGAGCTGGTGGCACGACGTGTGGAAGAGGAGCTGGAGAAGCGTAGAGATGAGATCGAGCGCGAAGTGCTGCGGCGTGTCGAGGAGGCCAAGCGCATCATGGAGGCACAGCTTCTTCAGGAACTCGAGAGACAGAGGCAGGCCGAGTTGAGCGCACAGAAAGCCCGCGAGGTAACGCTCGGTCGTTTGGAACGGCCATGTCACCCGCCGCCGTAGCACAACCCGGGACGCACTAACTCGAGAGTGGGCAGAGGGAGAACGTCAGAATAGATTAATCAATGTAGTTCGATGGTGTTGAAATTACACACTGGATGAGCTGTACAAGAATTTGCATTCATTTAAAACAGATGGGCGTACACGCTGCTGCCTTATCATCATCATCAGTAACCTGGGGGTGTTAAGGTGATTAGTTTCATGTCTTGAGATGGCGGAATGAGATGTACAGAATAGTACAGAAGTACATCAGGATGCGCTGGGTGTGCTCGAGGACGTGCAGTGCAAAGGTTGTGTCACGGCTGTGAGATATTAATCATTTCTTTATCTTTGTCCCTCTTTCCCATCTTCCTAGCTTCTTCTCCCAGTGTCTTTGCTCTCCTGTGTTATCAGTGTATCTCTGTTTCTTATTTAAAATATGTATATGTAGACTGATGTTATTTTGATCAGGTGTTTTTGTTTGTCCATATTATTTTACTCTCGTGAAAATTTTTATTTTTATATATTTATTTTAATTTAATAGTATATTAATTAAACCCCCATAACTATACATTGTAAGTTAGTGAATGCATTTTGGTATATAGACCAACCTAACAAGTTTTTTTTTTTCTTTTTCCTCCACAACAAGTCTTTAAACTTGACACTAATTCTCCTTGCAGTCCAGGCCACTGAAACACCTCAGGGTCCTGAGGTTCAGCACTAACAGGGTTAGATATGTGCCCTTCTGCTGCCCAGTTCCTTTTAGACCAGTTAGACATCGGGATCATACACACCAGCATGCTCTACTTACCACATGATTTTATTATTATTATTGTCTTTCTTTTTTTTTGATGACGGAGTTTTCGGAGAGTGTATTCATTTTCATGTTTTCTTGTCTTTCTTTATATAATTCATTTTTTATTATTATTTATTCACTTACTTACTATTTTACAGTCCTCTAACCACATTGATTCCTTTATCACTTAATTTTATTCATTGTTTAAAAGTGCAGTATTATAAATGTACTTCTGTGTCCTCACGACTTGCTTTTCCTCAGGAATGCTGGTTTTTCGTGCTCGGACAACACGCACACACTCACGCACGCACGTACGCACGCCTACAAGTCATGTAGTGGTTCACTCACTCACTCATTATTCAGGCTCAATATAATTGAAGCACTATCTCGTTTATACACATACACACAAATATTTGATGTAACGAATGATCCCATTTTTGTGTTCCTGCAGTTGTTAACACCCTTTTAACAGTAAAAGCCTGACGTCCCGCGATTGTTCATGTCCACACATGGTAATGTGTTTTACTTACATTCTTCACTCTCCTGTCCAACGCACCATCACTTTTGACTCTACTGCAATGTGATATACTGCATGTGGTGTTTGCTGTGTAAGAAGAGCACTAGCTCGTGCTAGCGGCTCAGAGCAGAGATTTTAAAGGGGAAGCACAGCGCTGTCCAGGATGGGACACACGCGGGACCAGGCAGTAAATACTCGCCCACTTTTATCAGCAGTTGTGTAGGTACAGTGCACAATCAAAGGAAAAAAGCGTAGGTATACAAGCATTGGTGAGCTACTATTCAATCTCTCCTTTGTATTATTTACTCAGTCTTTTTTCTTGTCAGAATGTCTTGCTGTATATATGATAGATTAGAAAATGAGAAATAAACACTCCTGATTGATTTTTTTTTTTTTTTTTTTTTTTTTTTTTTTTTTAAACTCATCTTCAGAGAGGCTCTTCATTAGTCGATGTTTGTTCTGTATGTATGTTCATGAATGTTTGGGTTAAGACATTGTGGGATCTTAACTGTGTGATTGAAGTCAGTCAACGGGAGGGTGTTTGATCCATGGCACAAAAAGGGAGAGATTCGTGGGGGGTTAATTCTATGCATTTTTTCCCTTAAGATTCTGCCGTTTGCCCGTGTGATGAATGTGAGCGAAAGAATGAAAGAGCTTTTGTGCTGTGAGTGTATCTGGCTGGTACTGTGTATGGGTCGACTAGAGCGTGTGTAGGAGTGTTTGCACGTGAGGCTGTATGGATGGAGGTTGCTTTCAGGGAATGGTTTTGCACGGCCTAACGTGTCACCGTGTCACCCCTGTAGGAGGAAGAAAAATCCAAACGAGAGGAACTGGAAAAAATTTTGGAAGAGAACAACAGAAAGATCGCTGAAGCTCAGGCCAAGCTGGTATGTATTTTTATTTATTATTTATTTATTTTTACTTTAAAAAAAAAATTTATAATGGGGGAATGAAGAAAGACTTAATTTTTAACACAGAAAAACTGTTTTTTTAAAAATAAATAATATAATTTTTTTAGCAAGATTAATCTCCGAAAAGAATGCTATGTCAACACAATAATAATAATTATAGATTTAATTATATATATATAAAAAAAAATGGTTTTGTAATACAAAGCAAAATAGTAACATTTTACAACAAAAACCCAAAAAGGATATTTAAAAAAATTGAAATGTCTGAAATTGCCATCTGTTTATAGCAAGAGTAAAGTACAGTGTGATTACTCTGGCTGGCATATTAAGGATTGGTAAGATGGAAAAGAGCCAAAAAAAACTGTTAAATAATTATCAACAAATTTAAATTTGTTTACTTGTATTCTAGTTAAATCTCTCTCTGCGTAATGGAATGAGAAAATCCAGCCAGTAATAAACACACAGGTTAAGGAAGGTGCTGCATTTCAGGGTTTTGTCTTCCCATAGAGAAGCGGCTTGTTGCTAAAATTTGGTACAGAAGTTCAAATGTGACCCATGACAGCAAAGTGGATGTTAAGTCGGAAATTATGATGACACTACTATGTCATACAGTAACGTCGGCTATCAGAAATGTAGATTTTTAAAAATGGCCACCTGTCTGCCAATCCAAAGCTGTTGAGTTTTCACCTCAGAGTTTCACTGAAAACTCCTCATTAGAAATGTATGTACGACAAGCGATGAAATCATTTTTCTACTGTTGTATCAACACCAAACTCTTTTCTGTGTTGTCTCTCTTCAGTTCTCGTAAATTGAAGTTTGATTAACTTTGACATTCATTTATAACATGTCTCTGATCTCAGGAACCTTTCATGTGTCTGTAATAATTTGGAGGAATTCACTTCTGAAAATCCGACATTCAGGAAAAGAACAAAACTTTGTAGAATTCGTGATGGGTTTCTCTCCTACTGCAGTATTATCACATCTGCTGTATAACAAAGTCTGGCTAGAAAGTAAAACTGGAGAGAAAAGACATATTTTGATAGAATGGTGATAATTTTTTCAGTTCTTCCATAAATGATAAAATATCTTAATTAAAATGTATATAATTCCCTTAAATGAGCCAATGCTGAACTCCCTATAATCATCTAGCAGGAAAAGAGTGTATTTAAATACAAACCCAAACTAAAGTAAAACACCTTGTAAAAGATATGAGTCAGAAATTGTGGGGGCAGTCTTGAATGTTGACGACTTGAGCCAGGGTCATTTCCTGGAAAAGATTGTTCCAGATAACACTCGCACCAAATTTCATGCTGGTATCACAAAATGTTAAAACTATTCTGTTAATTTTGGCACTAAGCAGCTCCACTACAGGAGTAAAATTAAGTGTGTACAGAATATGAAAAGGTATTTCGCTCAGTTAATTTTAAAAACACAGTAGTTGTTTTGAAGTGTATATTCTTCTATAAAATAAAGATGACTGCAAATGTAAAAACAAAAAAAAAGAAGTTGTATCCCACTGGACAACAGTGACCCCTTAATGTTTTTTTTTCCCTTTAGGGGATAGTAATAATTTTAATGTTACAGAACTTAGTCCACAACAGCATTCAGCAATTTGCCACTTTGAGCCGACAAAACAAAATTATTTTCAATCAGACGGTGACCAAGCACAAAATATTCACATTGTGTTCTGTGGTGCATTTTTAAACACAACAGATAAGAAGTGGGAATTAAACATCCTGCCTGCAGAATATATTTAAAGAGGCAATTTAAAAAATTATAGAATATATTCAACGCAATTTCTGATTAAATAAACCGCAGAATCCATCATTCCAGGAAAATCCATCATTTTATTTTTATATAGATTCTGAGTTCCAGTAAACTGTTTTCCATTTATTGGGTGATATGTAAAAAAAAAAAAAAAAAAAGTGTATATTATGTCGTCTGACTGCTTCAGTATGAGCTGATCTTATACAAGATGTATCTCACTGAAGATTTTTAATTAATATTATTTTAATGAAACGTCACCATGTCACAACCGCAGTTCTGTCTAACATCTGTTTGTTCTCAGAAGGGGTGATTAAATAAACTGTAACTTTATATTTAATAAGTCATTACTTGTTTATCTGTTAAGTCCTGCTTGTTAAAAGTTTATGAAAACTTTGCACATGAAAATCCTCATTAATCCGTTTTTCCGGCACCAGTCATCTTTTTAAATGAGACGAGCAAGTTGACGTCTACGTTACTGTGAACACTTACTTGTGGTTTTGTAACTAGGCGGCCGTGTTTATTAAGTGCCGAAACAGACAGAATATTTAATTGTCTTGTGGCGTGTGTGCACGAATGATGGTTATCGACGCGTCAGCATTGTGTGAGTGGGTGTGTTTTTATTTCCCAACTGTTGTAAATGTTCAGTTGCTTTTTCTAAAGTGTGTGATTTAGCTTCTGTTTATTCCATTTGGACACATTGGGCACAAATCCAATTTCGTATTAAGTGTGGCATGGTTCCTGTCTGGGAACGCTGACATTCTCATAGTGTGTCCTCACCTGACCTTTGGTCAATGTGTTCCCATTTTTCCAACATAGCTGTTTTTTTAATGAATTAAAAGTCAATTAATGTATACTATTTATTCTTAATGTCCATAGCATAGAAATTGTATTGACTGACGTCATGAATTGGGGGGTATACTGTTAGTATATACGCTGCCTGGTCATAAAAAAGCTCCTTTGGATTTAAAGTAAATACTTGAGCTATTGGATAATTGCGGCAGTAATTAATGCTTCAACTGGCAACATGTTATTTAACCTTAATTGATGCAGTGAGTACCTTCTCTTTTCTTTACCAACCATGTCAGAAGATTGTGGGGGAAAAAAAATAAAAATAGCACTGTGTTTCATAAGGGCCAAATTATTGGCCTGCATCAAGCAAATAAAACTAAGGAGATGAAATGTGGTCATAAAGGTCTTAATCGACAATTATCAGAGATCATGGAAACGCTTGGTGCAGTTTAATCATAAGAATGGAGAGTAGAACTCGCTGCTGTGTTTTTTTGTGGGGTTTTTTTGTGTGAATGTAGGAGCATTTCCACTCACCCAGTGTGTAGAGAACTCACAGGATTCGGACTACACAGCTGTGAGGCCATAAGAAAACCATTTGTGAGAATAATTGCAATAAAAGGCTTCAATTTACTAGAGAGCATAAAGATCGGACTCTGGAGCAATGAAAAAAGGTCATGTGGTGTGATGAGTCAATATGTACACTTTTTCAGAGTGGTGAGTCTGTCGGGGGAAGGAGGGTACCACACGAACTGATACCCCTCGAGCCAGTGTTGTGATCCGGGG
>JAQMYF010000012.1:48273036-48286997 GCA_030014195.1 Neosilurus mollespiculum | reverse complement strand
TATTTATTTTTAATTTATATGTATATAAAATACATATAAAAAATGTTTTTGCAGTGACTTTATAAGTTTTAAAATACAGCTTGGTTAGTAACAAAGTACTAAAGAATGTGTGCCTGAGACTTTGGTACAGTACTGTATATACAGTATATCCATATTCATTTTTGTCACCCAGAAATAATGCAAACTTTTCCACTCAGCTGAGCACGTTAAAATTAAACGCTATATTAAACCCAGGTTAATGTGGAAAGTAGCACTGTGACATTTTCCTCTAATGGATAATGTAACAAAGAGCCTAAAAGTTGGACTTGTTCACATTTAACTTGTTCAGATTTTCATTTGTTCAAGATTTTTTAAGGTTCTATCCGAGTGACTAGAAGCTGAAATCCCAGAACCATTGCTGAGTTACCCTGTAGGAAAGTATCTCATCAGAAAGCTAGCAGCACTAAATGTAAATTCAATTATGTATATATTTGTTTTCCTTCCTCCAGTCTGTCAACCTTTAGTTATTATCTCTCCATGGAAATGAGCTTGCACACTTCTTTTCATCAAAGTCCAACTTGTTTTTACTAGCGAATGCAATATATACACAGTTTGAGCCGGTTGATGTTTGACTTCGATGATGAGCGGTTTGAGCAGCAAGCAGAAATCTGCAGGAGAAGTTATGAATCATCCCTGGAGTGTCTGTTCAAGTTTATCTGAAGGCCGTTTGTGCCGGGGGTGAGGGTGGAAAAACATTTACTTCTGCAGCAGCATGCTGCGTTCTGATCTTTGTTGTGGCATTGAGGAGTCGACGTGGAGGGTTCTTCCCGGAGTCATCTGCCTCGTGCACTCCCACATTCTCAGCACATTCCTGTGTCTCTGTGTGCCTACTTTGAAGATTCTTTATCCCTTACACCTAAAGCCACAAATGAGGCATTTGAAAATTGTTTCTCCACTCGATATACCCCACAAACCATCTCAAATCCGTTCCACCAAAGCTGCTTGGGAGGCTGCGTGTTCTGACTCGCCCTGGCCCTCTCTTTTAGTTCAGACAGCAACCAGCAATGAATTCTTAATCAGGAGGAATAAACAGCTTTCTAAAAATGTCACCAAACACGCAGTGAGAGAGTTTCCCCAAGGGGCTTCTTCGAAAGTTATCTGTGCCATTTTCTGCCGGTGGTTTATTGTTGTGAAGATCCCGATCCCTCCTGCATGAGCCTTTGTTCCTCTCTAGTCTCTGGAGGTGCCGAATAAATAGCACCATATCAAGCAGGAAGCATAATAAATGCGCATCTTAAAAGCTTTCTACGTCGGCTCCGGTCCTTTTGGGACTGACCCCGGGAGCTCGCTGTTTCAAGACTAAACATCCATGTTAATATGGTCAGATGATACGGCTTAAATGAGCGCTATGTGGATAGTTAGCTCAGAATAGATGCGGACTGGGAGGGCATCAGTCGCCCTAGGCTTGCTTTGAGGCATCATAGGATTGCAGAATTTCTCAACTAGGTGCCTTGAAGAACTGCCAGAATAAATTAAGATGATTAGGATGAATTTTTACCAAAAAAAGTATCACTTTCATAATCATCCCAGGCGTACTGTATACAGTACATGGAGAAAAGGATGTGATGGAACATATTGAGGCCTGGTGTTTATGCATTCGTCTCAAGCATTTTATTTTTTAAATATGGTTTTTAATTCCATTAATTAATTGAAATCAGGTGCTGGTGTGTAAGAGCTGAAATAAACATAATCTGGACTCAGTAATTTTTTTTGGACATGCCTAATGAAGCAGAGTCCGTGGAAATTTCCGTATACATACAGCATATATACAGAATTTTTAAATCGTTTCCTTTTGAAGCTCGCCGAACATATCCGTAATGAAACTAAAGAGAAACTAACTCCGGTGTTTCATACCAAGCACCTGAAACCGGATAAACTTGAAACCACTCTAAGTTACATTTGCGCAACTTTACCCGAAAGCCAAAAAAATTCTCAACGAAAACCTTATGTATGCCTGACGGTGTCAAATCTTTTAAATGTTGATTCTTCCCAAGTTTTTATTATTCAAATAATTTGGAATGAACTTCATTGTCAGACAATTATATATATATGATTTATTACTGAACTGTTTTGGTAACCTATAAAGACTTAATGAAATGGCTTTTAACAAGTTTAAACAAAACATAAGCTCATATTTTAATTAATCACAAATAAAAACACACCAGTGCAATGTTTTTGCTGGGCAGGGGAAAAAGAACGTATTCCCTGGCACTAAGGTGTGTATGGAGACTAGTTGTAAGCCTCCTATTAAGCCCAAACACTTTAGGTTCTGTAAGGACCTAAAAATCCACCTTAACACCCACATTGCGGCTCTTATTTACCAATACTGCATGAGTTTGTCATCTGTAATAATTCTCCTGAGCCTGTTTGACTCACTTGGACACACACTCTTGCACATACACAGCCCCACCCTTTCAGCGCAGGACAATCGAACAGTATGCGGGCCACACTAGGCTTTATGTCAGAGTGTGCTGTGTGTTTGTAAACGTGGGTGTGTGCTCTGTGTTGGGTGCACAGACACATGTTTCGGTCAGGGTGTGTGTATAGAGTGTGACTCAGCCCTTCTGACACTTCATGCACTGTGTATTTGAATTTCGGGATTAGGAGAGGCATTAAGGAAATGAGGCGACGATTACTTACCCGCTTTGACTCTTCAACCAAATAAGAACAAATCTGAAATATATAGTATTTAATTTTTTTCCCTTTTTTTTGTGCTTGAAGGGGGTTTGCGGTTTTGCATAACTAACAATGTGGCCTCAGCAACCAGGAAATTCCTCAGTTTGGGATTAAGGAAGTTTATCAGGGTTATCATTCAAAATGCCCTTCTTATTAGATCTGAAGCAAATTGTTGTCTCACAGTGGTTAGCACGTCCACCTCACAGCAAGAATGTCCAGGGTTCGATTCCTTGGTTTGGGTGTTTCTGTGTGCTAGCGTGGGTTTCCTCCGGTTACTCCATTTTCCTCCCACGGTCCAAAAACATGCACCGTAGGCTAATTGGTGGTTCCAAATTACCCCTAGATGTGAGTGTGAATGGTTGTATGTGCGTTAGCCCTGTGATGGCCTGGCAATCTCTCCGGGGTGTACCACACCCTTGCCCAGAGTCGGCTGAGATGGGCACCGTCTTCTCTGTGACACTGATTAGGATTAAGCGGCTTAGAAAAATGAATGAATGAATGTTTTGTTACTCCACATGCACATGAATATTTTGCAGCTTAAATATGTATTTCATGCAAAAAATAAAAAATAACTAAAAGAGAAATTTGCGATTGGTCAAACCATTCGCTTTTTATTTGCGCATTATTAGTGTGAACAAAATACGATGACAAAACTTACAGAATATACTTTTCCTTGCAAACAAAAAACAAATCATTTGCGAGGAAAACGACAACTTTGCAACCTTCTCCTGAATGTTTGAGAAGAGATTGAGACTATTCTACGTCAGAGCCTCGTTTTGTGAAATCTTTTGGGATGCGTTCACGAACCAGGCATTCGAGAATGAAAATAAACAGTCACTTTTCTATTGAACCTCTAGTATGATCACCACCCTAACCAAATTATATATTTTACTATATTTTACAATTTTCCTGAGATAGAGTGTCAAAATTCAGCGACATCCACCGGGCCTGAGGTGCATAATCGTTGTAGTATATACTACATGGGAACATAATCAAAATCTTGTATATTTTTTTAGTCATGTTCAACCCAGGTGAGCTCCAAGTGCACACATGAGTAGGTACAGAGCTGTGTATTGGTGTCTCCAAGAGTTTAAATATATACCACTGTCACATGAGGACATCATATCGCAACTACATTGTGTGTATGTCCTTGCAGGGTCATCGTATGAGGGCCATTGGTATTATTCTTCTGCCAAACTTCTTTCAGTTTCAAGATGCTGATCAAGTTTAATAATAACCAAGTGGTAAGGAACAAAAGCGGTGTAAATAAACAACAAAATTAACAACACTGGGGTTTGGGTTTTAGGAGGCTGTGTGCAAACATCAGGAAAAGCTAACTAAAACAAATTATTTATAGTTTATTTTTTTACGTATTTTACCCATGACACAGGCGGGTCAGGTGAGCTCTGCGCTTCACTGTGTAGCTAACGGTGTCTGCTTAGCTTACTCGTTCAGTGTTTAGTACATAAGTAAACTAAATTTTTGCCTAATTTTTCAATTTTATAGCATAATAATGATGACACTGTCTGCTCCAAGTGTGGGTCTGTTGTTTTGACTCAAACATTATCCACATGGAATAATGCTTTTTTTTTTTAAATCCAGAGACAGCAGTCCAATCAGATTGCACCATTCCCCTGTAGTACATACTTATTCCACTCACTCTCTCATTTGCTGAACCACTTAATCCTACTGTTATTCTCGCTGGGAGGCTGCGACTCTAACAGTAGATCTCAGCCAATACTGGTCAAAGGCGGGGTACACCCTGAACAGCTTGCCAGACCACTGCAGGGCAACCCACATAACTATTCTCACTCACACCTAGGGACAATTTGAAACAGCCAATTAGCCTAATGTGCATGTCTTTGGACTGTGGGAGGAAACCGGAGTACCCAGAGGAAACCCACACAAGTACAGGGAGAACATGCAAACTCCCCACAGCACCACCTGAACCTGGGACTTGAACCCAAAGATTCTTGCTGTGAGGCAGACATGCAAACCACTTTGCCACTGTGCCACTCATAGTAATTTTGTTCCAGTTATGTTTTTATTTATTAGGTTTGGAAGACGCCCTTATCCTGAACGGCTTACAGAGGTTTATCGTCGCACTAAACTGCTGCTCTGGATGCTGTCAATCAACATTGCTGACAGGCTCTTGTGAGGCATATCACAGTTGATGCTCCGCCCTCAGGGAGCTGTCCGTCACAGACTTATCAGTCATCATTAGTCCCCCCAGCAACTTGCTTTCAGCTCAGTATTTGGCTCTTTAATGATTGGAAATAATCCATACATAGGATAATAGCAACATAATCTTCTTATTGATTCTTAGCAGCTTTGGAGTCTAGGTGATTAGCATGGCACAACCCACCACCCGTGACTTGAAGAAGGTCAAGAACAATAAGAAATAATTTATTTCTCAACAAAACACAAAGATTGCAGGATTATCCAGAAACGTTTCATCGTGTTAATCACGCTGCATTCCCTAATCTGAAATGCTAGTGATAGTGACATCATCAGATCATGAAATTATACTTTACAGGAAAGTAACTTAATAATAATAAATAATAAAATCAATAATAATATAAACAGGGTGGCACGGTGGCGCAGTAGTTAGCATGTCCACCTCACAGCGAGAAGGCCTGGGTTCCCAGGCACAGGCGTTTCTGTGTGGAGTTTGCATGTTCTCTCCGTGCTTGCGTGGGTTTCCTCAGGGTACTCCGGTTTCCTCCCACATTCCAAAGACATTTACATAAGGTTAATTGGGTTTTCCAAATTACCCCTCGGTGTGAATTTGAGAGTGAATGTTGTGTCTTTGTTGGCCCCGCGATGGTCTGGTGAGCTGTTCAGGGTGTACCCCACCTTGGCCCAGAGTTGGCTGAGATAGGCTCCAGCCTCCCCATGACCCGAGTAAAATAAAGTAGTTCAGCAAATAATAATAATAATAATAATAATAACAACAACAACAACAACAACAACAACAACAACAACAATAATAATAATAATAATAATAATAATAACAACAATAATAATATTAATAATAATAATAATAATAATAATAATAGGTCTTTAATGCATAAGATAAATATTCTATGTTACAATCTATAAAAGTAACATTATAGAATTACATTATATTATATTGTATTATATTGTATTGTATTGTATTGTATTATATTATATAGTATTATATTATATTATTGCTGTGATTGAGCACAGCATGGGCTTTCCCGCTTGACTCGATTTATGTGGTGGCGCATCTCGCAATCATTCCCACCACCTTCCATGCAGGAATAAATGGGCCTGGAGAGATAAACAAAACACGTACAAATGGACTATATAGACAAAATCAATACCCAAAAAGATAATGAGCTAAATAACAATTGGCAAAGACAGTAATTCTATTAAATAAAATAAAACATGCCAACAATATCACATATAGAACATTATTATAATCACACTATATTTAAAAATTACACAGTTTACAAAAGAATTCATAAATCTCTGCGTATTTATCTTTGCTTTCATGGTGGATTTTTTTCTGTAGAGTGTATCTCGTGTGTTTTATCTTGTGTTGCAGGTCATGTCGCTCCTTCAGTGAAATGTTTGGATGCTTGAAATCCACTTGGGTAATTTGAATTTCTAGATTTTCTTCATGCATGACCAGATATTAGCACAGTGTTATGTGAAGACATTTCTTTTCTTTCTTTCATCCATGCCTCCTCATCCTTGTTTTGTTCATCAGGGTGTCTGTATGAGTATTTGAATATGTGCGTGCATGTGTTTTAAAGATGCCTGGATTAAAAGCAACCCCAATATCAGTAACCATATTTCAAACCTTTGCCTGTGTTTTGATGTGGCGGTTAACTGATGGTTAACGCAGTAGAGGTTTAGATTCTTTACCTCAGTGTGTGACATGTTTTGATACTGTAGCTACACACACAGCATGAAAAAAAAAAAAAACAAACCCTATAAGAAACTTTTGCTTGTTCCATGCCAAATCTCCTCAGCGTTCTCAGTGACGCAGGCGAATGAAACTGTGAGTCAGTGACAGGTTTGCACTTTCTTAAACAGGCGAAGTACTGTTACGTTTCATCAGCTGCCACCAGGATGATCCCCACAGATTAACGCTCGAATAGTTGGACGTGTGTAAACATGTTCATACGACACAGAACTCATACCTTCACTCAATCTCTAGTTTCAGATTCCCTTCTCTTTGACCTGATACATTAATTCATTGTGTGAAGATCGAATTGGATGCGAAGGTAACATAAAAAAAAAAAAAAAAAAAAAAAACAACCACTGGTTAAAAAAAGGTAACCCTGTAAAAAAAAAAAACATTTTATGCATCAAATCTCTCGCTGTATGTTTCTGCGTATACATAGAATTAATCAAACAGTTTGTGCAGTTGATCAAAAATTCTCTTATTCTGTCTCGTAAGCATTTGAAAATATTTGTTTTTTGATTTGACTGTCACTTTATTTGAAACATAAAAGCCAGATTTAGTGATAACAAACACCGACTACCCCCCAGTGCAGCTAACTGGGTGATCAAGTGATTCTGGGAGAGGCTCACTTCCCGTATCCACCTTATACCTCATCTAGGTTATTAAAGTGGTTATTGACGATGAACATTTAGATACACTCCTGAGCTCCTAGAATGACTACACACTGTTTTTTTTTTTTTTTTCTTTTTTCTTTTTTTTAATTACAACATATGACCTCTAGAGGCAGCAGTGAGCATAAACCAAATAGAAGGTTCTATGAGCTCAGGAAGTTTGCTTAATTTTTTAACTGATGATTTACAACAAAATGGATTTTCCTTCATTTTATTTGGTTATTGGGAACAGCAAGCAAAACCCCAAACTCTCCAGCTTCTGAGAAAACTGTGTATGTAAGTTTCCTGAAGTTATTTAATTTTTTAAATTGTTATTGTTATTATTATTATTATTATTATTATTATTATTTTAACCATGTACCTGCAGCAAAACCTGAGATGAACACTCAGTTAAGAAAAGAAAGTTATTTCCTGCACCTCACATGGATCTTTTGATGTTCTTTTAAAATAGGCCTACGTACTTAGGGGCAAACTACGGCCTTCAAGCTAACAATTGAACTTGTATCATGCTAGCATTGTGCACTAATCTCGTTAAGGTTTTTAATATGGCTTGATATGTCTTTAGATGGCCTGTTTGGCTACATTTGTTAAACATTGCTAGCTGGCTTGGTATGCTAACGCATCTATTTACTATAAAATGCTTTAAATCCTTTACACAGACTTTCTTACGTTTTCATATCAAGGGACTCAATCATGGCGCCTATATTTAAAAATGCTGTTCATGTTTTTTTTTCCTCCAAGTGTTCTGATTTGTGAATGTAAATTAGTTTGATGTATTCGAAATTAGCTTGAGGAATGTTTGTATGACGGCAAGGTAGGCACTTAGACATAATATTCTACTTGTTTCATGATAATAAGATGAAAAATCATAAAAACCCTGGATGCATATATTATCTGAGAAATTGGACTAGGGAATTATAATTTTCTGAGTTTTTATTGTAATGCAAATCACAACTTGTAATATTCCAGAAACAGGCTTGTGGACGCATGAATTAGGGCGTTACTTAAGAATATATTATTCATCTATTCCAGAATTCTTGTATTCTGTGACAGTATGGCTTATACAGGGTATAAAATTAAAATCCAATAAAACCTCCACATTTTAAAGGTAAATGAAATTTTTTTAATGATAATCGTATTATTATTTACACTTGTGAAACTTGATTAAATACAGTTTTTATATATCATGTTTTAAAGATCATCCACCAAATGGTGGCCATCGTTGTCTATACACACTTGGAGGTGATTTCCGAAGGCTGCCATGGCTCGACTGGTCATGTCGGGTGGAACTGCAGCAATCTCCAGCTGAATAACAACCTTAAAGGCTTCGTTAGTTCAGGGTCGATGATCACATTCATGATTTAAGGTAGCCTCATGGAAAAAAATCACAAGGGGCGAGATAAGGAGAACTGCACGCAACGAGATCACCTAATCCAGAAATATTTCCACCAGCACTTCCGATGATCTTCGAGCTGTGTGTGCTGTAGCTCCGTCGAACTGAAACCACACGTCATGTTTTCCAACTCATAGCCTTAGAAACATTTTCAAGCATATTGGTGTAACGGTCAGAGCTCACATTAACAGTGTGCAAATAATGATGAATAAAAAGTGTATAGAATGAAGTTTCATGTGTGTAAATAATAATTTGATTATTCTTAACATTTTGTTCCCTTTACTTGCCTGTGTGCCATTCTATTCTCTTCACTGTCTCCTCTCTCTCATCCCTCTTTCCTTCACACCAGGTAGAAGGTTGCACCGAGGGGGTTGAGGGATGAAAGGCGGAGTGCAGCGAAAGATGTGTGGGAGAGGAGGACGGGAGAACAATGCAACGCCTGTGTGGAGTGTGTGAGAGAGAGGGAGAGAGTGACATAGGGAGGGGAGAGAAAAGAGAGTAGAGAGAGAGATGTTATCGGGAGCGCTCTAGTCTACTGTTTACACACTGTGCCTTCTGAAGCACTGCAAAAAAGAGTGAGACTGAGGGAAAGATGGAGAAGGATAACAATTTGAGTAATAGATTAAAAATAATAATAATAAAAAAAAAAATAAAAATAAAAAACACCCCAGTCAAAAGTTACTCAAATGTTGGAATTGAGACTGAAAGATAGGAAAGTCCACAGGAGGTCTGTTTATTCTAGATAAAGCTTGGTAATGCTAATACATCAGTATCACGTCATTTAAATACTAAGACTTGGCCTTTTTTTGTAGCACACTAAAGAACTGTTTTTACTACCAGTTTTGGAGATGACCTGTGGAGTAACCATGAGCTTACACTGGGGCACAATGTCCACGCTTGAGGGAACTGTGAGGAGTGTGGGGGGGGGTTGGGACCGAATCGTGATGATCTTGAGGAAACTTGGTGGACTCATGATGGTCTTGAGGGAACTTGGGGGAATCGTGATGATCTTGAGGGAACTTGGTGGACTCATGATGGTCTTGAGGGAACTTGGGGGAATCGTGATGATCTTGAGAGAATTTGGTGGATTCCTGATGATCTTGAGAGAACTTGGTGGATTCCTGATGATCTTGAAAGAACTTGGTGGATTCCAGATGGTCTTGAGGGAACTTGGGGGATTCCTGATGATCTTGAGGGAACTTGGGGGATTCCTGATGGTCTTGAGGGAACTTGGGGGATTCTTCATGGTCTTGAGGGAACTTGGTGAACTCCTGATGGTCTTGAGGGAACTTGGTGGACTCCTGATGGTCTTGAGGGAACTTGGGGGATTCCTGATGGTCTTGAGGGAACTTGGGGGATTCCTGATGGTCTTGAGGGATCCTGGGGGATTCCTGATGGTCTTGAGGGATCCTGGGGGATTCCTGATGGTCTTGAGGGAACCTGGGGGATTCATGATGGTCTTGAGGGAACTTGGTGGATTCATGATGGTCTTGAGAGAACTTGGTGGATTCGTGACAATCGCACTGATTACTATGATGTGTTATGATTTGACACCAATTGTGATAGAATGTGGGAATCACAGTAGAGCGTAACAGATCTTGATATGCCATCGTAGGGCATCTTGATTAACTTGGAAACATGATTGCTTCAAGTTTCATCTCCTGGATGTACCCTGCCTCCTTATTATTATAATTATTATGGAGCTTTTTTTTAATCACGGCGGTCACGGATATCGTGCCCTAGTGTAAGAAGATGATGATACCAAACAAACTACATAGTTAAAGTGACAACTGATAGACATTGAAAATATTACTGATTTTGTTTTTAAGAATTTTGAAACCATGATTTTTATAAGTAAGCTTGCATCCTAAAACCTTTAACAAAGCCCTAAATTTCACTTTCATATAATCATCGTTCTCTATAAGCTTCTTGTGAGCTCTTGTCGGGTCAGTAGTGTATCAAGACAACCCGGAATCTATGCGTTTAACACAGAGGCCCCCAGTGAATGGATCGCACTAGCCACTACCTAGCTATTATAAATAATTGGCAGGCATTTAGCTCACCTTGGACTTGACCTACAATAAGCTTTTCATAAAATCTTTTCAGACTTTGTTTCCAAGTTAGCTACCCTGAAAATTTTACCTTGATATAGGCATGTGTAGCCACAAAAAACCCGCATACTAACAGACGTGAAAACAATACCAGCTATGCTACCATAGCTGGTAATTAAAATGTGTATAGCTAGCACTCTATTTCTCCCAGAGGTGATGAGAATCATATACATAATATTTACTATACTGTCTTGAGGAATTGGTCCATGTTCGTGTCGTGTGGATATCAGTGTCATACTCGTGGCACTGGGAGGGGCTACATTATCATTAGTAGCATCAGGGCAAAAGTCCTGGAAAGGTGCATTAAAGTAATACATTCCACATAAAGTGCCATTGGAGAAGAGGGTCACCTGCACCTTGTCAGGGTTGTGCCAGATTTGAGACACCACAACTAGGGTGTAGATGCAACTGTTCTGGACATGCATGCTGTATGAGTTGGCTCAATGGTGTGGTGTATGGAGATGAATGTCACACTTATACCACTGGGAGTAAGAACGCTATTATCAGTTACACAACCCACAGAAGGTGCCTAGTGATGATAAAGTAGGATCTACGCATGTTTCCTGGAGTGGCAAATCAAAGTAATGCCTGTTAGACTCTCATCACAAAGTGGCATGTTATGACATGTCCAAAGCACTAGTAGGCCACTATGTCGGTTCTGTCTCAGCAGACGGTCCAGTTTGGTAGGATGAACCACAGTTTTGTTGACTTGGCATTGGTGAAGTGTTTCACCTGTACCTTGCCTACTTTTGCCAAATTTGAAACACCACTTCTGGCTGTAGATGCAGCTCTCTTGGGTCTACACGCCATCTTGGCTGCATATCCACTGAAGCACTGAACAGTCTCAGCAGGTAATAAGTGAGACTTAACCTTAGAAGTGTCCATGAAAGGTGACGGAAACTGTCCACCTCAGAGTCAGTTTTGATTTTCTCCGATATGGCACCATCGCCAAGCAACCCCCCTTTTTTTCACACAAGGCCTTGAATTGCTAGCAACCTGGAGTTTTTAACGGTCTCACTGAGATGACAACATGTCTCTGCCTGTTGTATTTGGAATCCAGCCACCAGCTGATAACCCACTTCTGAAAGTCTCTTAGTTCCATCAAGCCCAAAGGAACTACTGCTGTGACTGTCATCAGCAATCCTAGCATCCTCAGCAAGAAGCTGGTACTACACCAAGCAGCCTGGCTGAATGCGACACACATTGGGTTGAAGGGTTGGCTGGCATTCTCAATGTATCTTGCTTCACTACAAGAAATTGTGTGTCCTGTGTTGGTGTTAGGAGGCACTTTACTGAGTTCTCTGTGAAACCAAGCACCATAATATGAGTGAAGAGGGCGGACATGCCCAGAATTGCCTGCTCCTTGGTGGTGGCACATGAGAGCTAATCCCCCATGTACGGCAGAAGGGGTGAACACTGGTGCTTTGTAAAACGAGGAAGCACAGGTTGGTGGTTATTGAAGTCTACTTTATATGTGTGTGTTTTCTCTTTTTATGTGTCTGTCCTCCTATTTGCTCTAACTCTCAATCTGTTATTGTGAATGAAAACATTACTATTATTATTATTATTATTATTATTATTATTATTATTATTTTATTCTTGTTATTAATAAGTCAAGTCATTAATTAATTAGTTTACACAATTAGTAAGTTTATAATTCAGCTAGCCCAGTTTCACTGAAAATACCAATGGCACCTCTAAATAATTAAATAGATTGCATAATAAAACATAATAGTAATAATTTATTTATGGTAATTTGGCAATTAAAAAGATAAAAAGATATGTTTCAGTTTGAAATATTTATCACTAGCTGTTGGTTATACGGGTCCATCATCTCCCAATCATTGAACGGAGAAGCCATGCATCTCAACCAAACAGGTAAAGACCATACTGTCCAGTACACACTGAGATATATCCTATGTAAAACCCACCACTGAAGCAGTGAAGCTGTGCATCCAGGCAGGACTCAAACTGTAATCTTTTCTCCCTTTAAAGCACACTATACTTGAATCTGCCATTGAAGCTAGGGGTTCTCTGGGGTTAGGAGTGAGCAGTCTCCAGGGCTTTTAAAAAAGATTTTCATGCAGACTGAATACAACTGTCCACAAAGTCAAACAGTGCAAAAATGCTCTGAGATGTCTAATTACTTGGATTGCTAAAAATGTAATTCCATACAGGGCGGTATGCTGGCATGGTGGTTAGCACGTCCACCTCACAGCAAGAAGGTCCTGGGTTCAAGGCCCAGGCTTGGTAAGGGCGTTTCTGTATGGAGTTAGCATATCCTCCCTGTGCTTATGTGGATGTCTCCAGGTACTATGGTTTCCTCCAGTTTTTTTTTTTTTTTTTTTTTAAATGGCTGTTCCAAATGGCCTCTATATGTGAGTGTGAGTGGTTGTGTGTGTGTGTGAGTGTGTTGGACCTTGAATGGTTGGCAAACTGTTCAGGGTGTATCCCGCCTTTGCCTGGAGTCGGCTGAGATAGGCTCCAGCCTCCTCGTTACTCTAGTATGATTAAGTGGTTCGGCAAATGAATGAACGGATGTCATATAAAATACAGTGCGTCTCTTTCTGATTGGTAAAGTTTTAGTGTAGAATTCAGCTGATTCTTTTCTTAGCATTGTTCCATTCCCTGAAGCTTTATAATCATATGGGATGATAAAAATTGTCTTACCTTCATTCAGTTGTTGGAAATATTTCAAAAATGTAAACACCTTATGTAAAACATTGTTGTAAAAGTTTTTGTTTATTTTAGTGCAGGTTGCGGAATAAAATGGCGCATTGTTACTTTTGACAGCTCAGACAAAGCAGCAATAACCAACTATTCAGCAGCTCTGTCCAAAACTGTACTTCCTCTGAATCATTCATTATTTACAGTATAGTCAGCTCTCTATAGAACACCACAGCAGTAAGCACAAGGACAGTTCTTCCATGGCAAGCCCTGAGAATGCCCCAATGTGACCAGACATCACATAAACTAAGATAAAGAGTGGGAAGGCAGTTTATCAATTGAAACCATGAAGTTCAATGAAGTTGGTGTGTGTGTGTGTGTGTGTGTGTATGTGTGTATATATATATATATATATATATAAGATCTTGAGTCGATTTTCCGTAGAACAGTGCTCGATACGTCGAAGT
>JAQMYF010000012.1:48232590-48258526 GCA_030014195.1 Neosilurus mollespiculum | reverse complement strand
ATGATAAGTGCACGAAACGGGTAAAGGATTTAAGAGATATATATATCTGTATACACCCCCCTCCCCCAGTGGAGTCTTTCCTGTTGTCCACAGATGGCTGCACTTTATTACAGGAAAGATTGTATTTATCACTGGCAGGAATGCAATTTTCCTCCTACCCAAGGTATACGTCTAGATCTGATTTAGAGCACCATGTTTTGGACAAACAACCAATTGGAAATCAGATTCATAGGAAGGGCTAAGATCAGGCTATAAGGAGGTCATTGAGCTAGTCGAATTATTCAAGGGTTTGATTTCCGAACCTTTAGGATAGCAGGACATGCAGTGTGATCCTCAGAAAGTTTATATGGATGGAGCCATGATGTTATATCTTAATCGTGACAAAATCTTGCCTTAGTGATTGAATTATACACTGCCCAGCCAATAAAAAGTTACGCACTCTAATATTTTCTTGGACCACCTTTTGCCTTGACTACAGCTCGTAATCGATACGGCGTTATTTTCAACAACGTTCATTTCCATCCAGAGTTGGGTTCATTTTTCACTGACACCTCGAGTTGATGACAGGAAAACTGAACCACTACAGAAAGTCTTCTCCTGCACATCCTAAATAGTTTCAATAAAGGAAAGGTCAGGACTCTGTGGTGCCAGGTGCTCATGCTCCCTGAACCATTCTTTCACAACCTTGGCACACAATGCCAGGGTGATTATGTGCTCTAATCAAGGTTAAAGGTGTTCCAAAAAAATATTAGAGTGCACAACTTTTTTTTTATTTTTATGCCAGGCAGTGTATATGAGAGGTTTGACCTTGTTTGGACATTGGGCTGATCCCTATGATCAAAGCATCAGGTTGTTTTCCACTCTCGCATGAACGTATCCATTTTTTTGTTCTGTAGTTCTAGTAATAAAAAATTTAAATGGTTCACTCTTCTCTCTCTCTCTCTCGTTGCATATTCCATTCAGTAGTGGTAACAAAGTGGTGTTACAAAAAACTCATCAACGGAACAATGCGTACAAGTACACTCGTGCTGTATGCTGAATTAAATTGTAATTAAAGGTTAAGTAGAGTGAATAGAAGACATAAATGATGGTCTGTATCCAAAACTCAACAAAACGTGTCGGGTCTATAGCAGGTCGACCTCCCTCTATTGTTACAGTGTAGTGCTGTTCAAAGACATACATCTGTACACACCCTTATGAGCACATACAGTCTGGGAATTGACTCGGCATCACATCCTGGCCACATTCTTTTGTGGAACATTAGAAAGACAAACCGCACTAATCAACAAGCCTAAGTGGCGTCTTCACTCCGCTACACACACTTCAGCTTATCGGCTATTTATAGAAGCACTCATAATGGGGCTCAAGAATAGATTACAGGTGTAGTGCATTTAGTTCATTCACTGGTACTTTTTTTTTTTTTTGGTCCTTATCTTTGGACGGTGAAGTAGACTTGGTGCGTCGCAGCTCCAGGCTTTTGGGTTCGATCCTGAACTCCAATTACTGAGTCCTGCATGTTTGCATGTATTTCCTTCAGGCTCTTGGTTTCTTCACACTTCGCAGAAATTCATGCCAAGGGTCTCTTCCAGAGAGTATTTTTAGTGAATGCTGTGTCTTGGGATAGCCTTTGCTTCCCTAAAGGGGTTACTAAAGATGGCTGAATGTATGAAAGAAGACATATTTATTTGGTGCACACACATTTTGATGTTTGTCCTCACTTTTTCTTGAAGCTTGATGGTCATGCTCAGCTTCTGCACAAAGGGCTCAGTGTACGGTTTTGGATTTGACCATTCCTGTAATATAATGGTGTCCATTTTCATGCCCCCTCCACTGCCTGAGGTAGGCATTATATTTTCAGGTTGTTCATCTTTCCAAGATTCTTGTCACCACATTATCTCAAGAACATATGGTTGGATGTTTCTAGTAATTATATAGAATTATCATAACTAGTAGATGAACCAATCCAATCGGGCTCAAAGTCTTAAATAGTTTTCTTTTTAAAATAGCTTATTTCCGGTTTGTCGTACAAAGTTCTTACTTACACCTTCATGGACAGGAAGTTGAGACCATCAAGGTCTACACTGTTCACTGTCAGTCTGTCCTTCTGTTTATTCATTAGTATTTGTTCATTTGCATCGGTGTGTGTTTTTTTCTTTTTCTTTTTTTCTTTTTCTTTATCATATTTAGATAATATTCATTAGTCATACACTACTGTTCAAAGGTTTTGGAATTCCTCCATTTATCCAGTTTTCTCATTGTACTGTAAAATTAAAGCATAGAACGAAAAAAAAATCATAATTTGAAGTAAAAAAAACAAAACAAGAACTTATATATTCATTCTGGTTCACACAGTTTAATCAAAATATTTTGATTAAATTTTGAATCATCTGAGTAGCCATCTTTTGCAGATATTACAGCAGAACACACTTAAGGCATTGTTTCTCAATGTCCGACTATAACTGTTGGATAGCTTGATCGTAGTCAAGCTTTTTTGTTGCATATAAATCTGTTGAATTGATCACAACTAGACTCAGCGCATGCTCCTCAGTTCTGGTCGCAGCCTTTGATCTAGAAGTAACAAAAGAAGCGACGTAAGGGGGTTAAGTCTAGGGCCGTTCAATTTTTTGACCAAGAAAGAGACTGAATTCATGTTGAACCAGTAGAAGAGTTAAATATTTTGAAATAGATGGTAGGAAAACACGGAATGGTGATTTGTTTGAAAAAAAAAAAAGTGCAGAACAGTTGAACACCACCGAATTTTAAAGGACGTACAAATCTGACTTTGATTGCAAAACAAGTGGACACAAACATATTGCCCAAACTCTATAATATGGCAGAGTTTTGTGGTTGTTATACATAACCTGTAGGTATTTTTTAAATTGAAGCTTCACTGTATTAAAAGTTAACTACTGTCTCTCTACCTCTGTGAGTTCTCATACTTTTAAGGCAACACTTTTTTTAAAGTTGTAGTATGAAAGTTATATAAACATTTTAAAATTGGTTTGTTGTATGAAAAGTCAATAAAAACACCCAATAATCATGAATTTATGATGTTCGTCCTTGATAATTATGTAATAATGTAACCAGTGGGAAGTGTAATGTTAGGATTCACATTTTCTAAATAGTTGATACATGTCCTGGAATCCCTGGTTTGCATGTTCTCTCTGTGCTTTCGTGGGTTTCCTCCCAATTTAAAAAAAAAAAAAAAAAAAGCATGCACATTAGCCTAATTGGCTGTTCCAAATTGCCCCTAGGTGTGGATGTGAGTGTGAATGGTTGTGTATGTTCCCTCCGCGATGGTCTGGCGAGCTGCTCAGGGTGTACCTTGCCTTTGCCCAGTGTTGGCTGAGAGTTTCCAGCCTCTCTAGGACCCTCGTATTAGGATTAAGAGGTTTGACAAATGAGTAAGTGAGAGTGAGTGAGACCAACTGCATCACACTGTTGTTGATTATCTTCCTCTTGCGACACCCTCTTCCGTGTTTTATTCTATAGACAGTGTGATTAAACCTTTTTGCTATTCTAATAACACTGAGTTTTGTTTCAAATGACTAACACAATGTTCTCTGGAAAGCAACAGGATGACTCAAATAGCAGTTCTGGAACATGTACATTTTAATAAAATGCTAATACTGGAATGGAAGAACATCACTGGAGAGCTTTCTCTCAGCTTCTCTGCTTTTTGTCTGGCTCTGTAGATCGATCTCTGTCCCATTTTACAAGCCAAATCTTTTACTGCAGCAGTGTGTTCTCTGTGGCGCATTGAAGCAATGGTGAAATTGTGAACAAATAGAGTAGAAAACTTGAGCCTACTTGGTTTGGAAAGCACAAAGGCTGGCTTCCACAAGCAGGAGATAAGGATTGGCTCTGCTCTCGCTGCTGTTTTCTGAGCTTTGGCTCTTGCTTGTTGGGCTGGCAAGCCCGACAGTCATTTATATTTGCTTTAGTTTTGTTGTCCTTCAGTTATAGAAGACAGATAGACTCTGTGCTATAGGGTTCATGGTGGCTGTGAATGTGTGTTCATTTTGAGAGGAAACAAAATTCAGCAACCCAACTTCTGTTTTTCTCCCTTCTCCTAAGTTTTAAGTTTAGCTAAGGTTTTGCTAACAAAGTGGGAGGAGTTAGTTGTCAGATTTTATTAGATGTTCTTGTCTTTATTTGGCATAATGAAATGAATTGAAGGAATTTTGCATGAGACCAGTTTACTGTAACTTACTCTCAAAAGCTTAACTGTAACAGCAGTTTTTTTCTGTTGTTATGCCCCACACCGCCAGGAGCATTATGTTTTCACGTCATCAATCATCTGTCCATACATCCGGGCCATCCCTGTGAATGTGATGTCTCAAGATCACTTACTTCAAACTTTGCACAAATGTCCATTTTAACCCAATTACTAATATGTAATTAAAACTAACTACATAATAGAGGTCACCGATTTAGTCAAAAAGCTATCTTGTGGGGTGTGCTCCGGGAGTATGGGGTACCGGACCCGTTGCTACAGGCCATTAGGTCTCTGTACCACCGGAGCCAGAGATTGGTCCGCATTGATAACAGGTTGAATTCGTTTCTGGTGGGGGTTGGGGTATGCCAAGGCTGTTCTTTGTCACCAGTTCTGCTCATAATTTTGATAGACAGAATTTCTAGGTGCAGCCGAGGTGTTGAGGGGTTCTGGTTTGGTGGCCATAGGATCTCATGATGTCCTTTTGGCTTCATCGAGCCGGCACCTCCAGCTCTCATTGGAGCGATTCATAACTGAGTGCGAAGTGGCCAAGATGAGAGTCAGCACCTCCAAGTCCGAGGCCATGGTTCTCAGCCGGAAAAGAGTGGAATGCACCCTCTGGGTCTGGAATGAGGTCTTGCCCCAAGTGGAGGAGTTCAGGTATCTCGGAGTCTTGTTCACAAGTGAGGGAAGGATGGAACTGGAGATTGACAGGTGGATCAGTGCAGCCTCTGCTGTAAAGCGAGACTTGCACCGGTCCATTGTGGTGAAGAGGGAGCTGAGCCAAAAAGCATAGCTCTCAATTTACCAGTTTATCTATGTTTCAACCCTCACCTATGGTCATGAGCTTTGGGTAGTGACCGAAAGAACAAGATCGCAGATACAGGTGGCTGAAATGAGCTTCCTTCGCAGGGTGGTGGGGCTCTCCTTAGAGATAGGGTGAGAAGCTCAGCCATCCAGGAGGAGCTCAGAGTAGAACTGCTGCTCCTCCGCGTTGAGAGGAGCCAGTTGAGGTGGAATGCCTCCCGAATGCCTCCCTGCTGTGGTGTTTCAGGCATGTCCAACCAGGAAGAGACTCCGGGGTCGACCCAGAACCCGCTGGAGGGACTATGTCTCTTGGCTGGCCTGGGAATACCTCGGTATCCCCCCGGAAGAACTGGAGAAAGTGGCTGGGGAGAGGGACGTCTGGACCTCCCTGCTTAGGCTGCTGCCCCAGCGACCCGACCCAGGCACAAGCGGAAGATGATGATGATGATTAGAGGTCAAAGATCAAGATCATTTTCTTGTCTTGTGTGTGAATTTCTTGTGAACGCAATATCTCAAGAACACTTTTTATGGACAAGTCCACCGTAATTCAAGGATGAACTGATTAGATTTTGCAGGTCATAGGTCAAAGTTGGTGTGGCCTCATATGGGCTATATTTGTTAACATGATACGCCAGAAACACTTCAAGAAATTTTCTTTAAACTTTGGATGAGCCGTCATTCAAGGATGAACTGATTAGATTTTGGGGGTAGATCTAGGGTCAAAGGTCAAGGTCATTAAGGCCTTTGCTACATGGAGGCATGTAACCACCAAGTGGTAGTTTGAGTTGTTGTTGTTGTTGTTGTTTTTAGTGTTCCCTCAATTCTTCTTCTCTGACCAAATACATCACTGACCCCACTGACTTTTGGTCATATGAACTTGTACAGAAAGGGTCAGAAGCACATGCATGCGTATTTATGCATATGGGCTTTATCCAGAGCAGTACTCAAGCAATAGCATACAAAACAATTTTCTCTGAAGGATCTTGTGACAGTATGACTTCATCTTCCACACACACACACACACACACACACACACACACACACACACACACCCTTTTGCTAAGTCACTCTTTCATAATGCTGTTTGTGTGCAAAGTTTTAGGATGCCTGCAGCAGTAAGAGGAAACCATCTCTCGTCAACCTCAAGCATTCCTCATATATATTAGAGTGACAGTTGCACCACTCAAACACACACTCGCACACATGCACAAAATGACTTAATTCTCTGTTTGAGCCTGACGCTAGCTCTGTCTGTGTACTCGCCAAATGACCGCGAGGGTGTGGGAACCTGTCACTAGGAGCGGAAGAGTGGTGGAATCTTAAACCTGAATGCTATTGTATCTGTTACAAACACGCAGTCACTGGAAAGCTCCAGCTCACACTTTCAACCACAATGCCTCGTTCCCCTCGGCCAACATCGACTCGCATTACTGTCTGCGAGCGAAACAGCCAATAAAACATTTATAGCCTCTTAAAAGGTGCCTTTACACTAAAATGCTTTGCTATTGCACCATAACATTGTGTAGCATTGTGTTGTTTTACCTGATATTGGATTTGTTGATATTACATTTTGGATGGGGGTGGGGTGGAGGATGTCTTCGGGTTTTTGTGATATTTTGTTGGGCAGGATATAAAGATAATACATGGTGTGTTATGATGTGGAAATCTGAAATGCCTAGCAATAAATTTTATTTATCCTTTAGCGATATTGATATTGTGCAGTGTGTCATTTCAAAACTGTCCAAAGATATCATGTGTATGATAAATGACAAACGTTTTAAGACACTCACGAGATAATAAAACATTACACACACACAATAATAATAATTATTATTATTATCATTAATTAAACTACTAGTACAGAGGTCGGTGTGCTGAACAGAAACCGCAGTAAAAAACACAACCGTAGTCTTAATTACAGTGGAAGTGTTCTTGAGGGCATGTATGAATGATAAACATGTCTCTATCTAATTTACAGTGCCTATTTTACAATGCCCACTAAACAATAGTGCTTATCATTTGTATGTGTTTTATTAGGTTATTTAAATTGGCAGGATAATAAGCAGAATGTGAGAATAACAGCTAATATGTGCAATAATTTCTGAATCGTACAATCATAACGCTAAAATAAACCAAAACGCTTCGAGTTTAACTTGTGTAGCTCATTTAGCAGTGACAGATAGCTAGCTTACTTAATGATAGACCTGGTCGTCATTTTTAAGTGTTTTGGATTCACTTCATTTGTTGGGTTTTTATTTATTTATTATTTTTTTGGTGATACAATGCATATCTTTTTTTGTGTTGTGGATTTTTTGATTTTGCAGCACAATGACTTTTCAGGGCCACCGTAGTTTTGATGAAGAATAACATAACATACCAAGTAAAAGATGGTTTTTTGATGGATTGTTGTGAGAATGTAATTTGTTTTTTTTTAGCCCTTTAGACAGAGTGTATTCGACCCCATTATTTGTCTTGTATGACTCAAGAATGACAAAGTTGAACCAAATATAGATGACTTTTGGGCTTGCCAACTCATCATTAATCTCTCTCTCTCTTTCTCTCTCTCTCTTTCTCTCTCAGTATATAATGTCCATCATCTCAGATCCTAGTTTAAACATCTTTATGTACAGTAGTATCTGAATGTCTTCACAAATGAATGATTTTAATTACAACCCCCCCCCCCCCCGCCCCCAGACTGTGTGATTTATTTATTTACTTATTTATTTTTATCTTTATCTCGCCTTGTCACTTTTTATTACGTGTTGAGTCCTTTAAGTCTTTAAGTTGCTGTCTAGTTTTAGGTGGGTGCAATCAGGTATTCCATTTAATGACTGTAGTCAGCAGATGCATATTTTATTTCAGTTTAGTACATTTGTGTTTGTATGTGTTTGTCGGAGCCCGTAAATGGGAATCCCCCCCCCCCATGGGTCATTCAAGTTAAATAAATAAATACATCAACCAACACACATTAAAAAACCTTTTGTGAAGAGGAGCAGC
Source organism: Neosilurus mollespiculum (assembly GCA_030014195.1). Classification (NCBI taxonomy): domain Eukaryota; kingdom Metazoa; phylum Chordata; class Actinopteri; order Siluriformes; family Plotosidae; genus Neosilurus; species Neosilurus mollespiculum. The sequence continues at coordinate 48,250,506 of JAQMYF010000012.1, read as the reverse complement.
CCTCAGTGTCACCACTGATTTATGTTTATATCTTGGTATTTGCCGTGACCTGTGTGTTCATGGATACTTATATGTGTGCTCCTGTAATCAAAGTGTTAATATTCTTCCTTTTAAGAAGGTACTTAGCACGCTGTAGATAAAGCTTAGTTACACCCTCAGGGCATGGGCACACACACACACACACACTGCATAATCCAATTCATCTTCTCCTACATACCACCTGTAGTGTTTACTAAAAATACTGCCTAAAGGGACCATTCACGTACCAGGCATATTAAATAAAGAAGAAATACAGTGCTATCTCTTGGAAATAAAATTAATTCGGCCTCAATGTCTTTCTGAAACCATTTGCTTACTCCTATGCACGAGTGTCACTGACCCCTGCATCAGGCGTGATATTAGTAAACAACTTTTTTATTTCTATTGAATCTTATGCCCCATCTGTTTCTTAACAGTAAATATCTGGCTTTTCTGCTTTCTACAGATAGGTCTTACACTGCATACACAAACGCGTTACTCGTTAGTAAAAACTGGACCAAAACAAGATGAAAAACAGCTGGATAAGAGACTTAGTCGTGAGCTGGGTGTTTTTTTGAGGAAACCTTTATATTTAGCCAAAATGAACTGATAATGGAGGATAAAACACATCATATTTATTAGTGTATGGGCACCTTTAACATCAGCTCCTGATGCCTATCACAACCAAGCTAGGGTCTTCAGGGTCACTGTAAGCATTCCTATCAGGTGTGATTTAAACAATGGCCAAGAATTAGGAGAGAACACAGCATTCATTAGGCTTGTGTTAACATTAAATTTTTTTTTAATGCCATTAAAACAAATTATTCAGAATTTAAAGCAATAGGTACTGTTGCAGCCTCAAGCAGAATTCTTATTCCTCTCCCCTTCGCAGTCTTTGATTGGATGTGATCCTTTCTGACTTAAGTCATTTTAATAAAAGATTAAAATAATAATAATAATAATAATAATTACAACATTATTATCATGGGGATGTGCGTTCCTGCAGAAGGATTCAACCCTGAAGTTTGGTTACACTCTGGAATATTTGCATCGAATAATTAATTAGAGACATGCAAAATAAATCGTGGGAAAAGTCTTGGGAAGCTGGCTTCAGTCCCACTGCCTCGTTCTTTTTACCTCTTCAAATTTGTGGTTTGTTTGAACAAAGGTTAGGGAAAGCAAACACACAAATGCCGGATTATTTTTCTTATAATTGTTGTCTGTGTTCTTATTGGAATAAAAGCATTTCCTTAGAATATACAGCGTGACCCAACAAAACCTCCCGCACTTCAAAGGTGAATGAAAATAAAATGGTTATAGATGATAAAATTATTATTTACACACATGAAACTTCATTCAGTACAGTTTTTAACTTGTCATTATTTGCACACATGAAAAATAATTTGATTGTTTAACCAATTTCTCTTTTTCTTTCGTTTGAAATGGGGGAGGTTTTTTTTGAGTTACCTGTAATTTGTCACTGTAACAATCACTCTTGTATTTTCTAAGGCATTTGGGAATCAGGGAATGCATACATGTGTTTATAGTGTGTGTGTGTGTGTGTGTGTGTGTGTGTGTGTGTATTTGATCTCAGGATAAAGCAACGTAATCCATATTCGAAATCCTTTTATTAAGGTACACTTGTATGTTGCAGTATTTGCCACAGTACTCCACACACTGCCTGATTCAATCCTCAAAAAAGTTTTGCAGTTATTGGATATAAATTCTTAGACATTCAGCAACTGAAACCCCACTGAATGAAGAACGTCTTTTAGCCTGCAAGGTTTGAAACCATGTTCTCATTGGAAACTGTAACTAGTTAAGGTTTGTTAGCTCAGCACGAGAAATAATGCTAATTCATGTCACAGGTCAAAATCCTCCCAACCCAAAATCAATATGCTGTGTGTGTGAAAGAGTGCCCAGTTTAATAACTCAGTGTAATTGTGTTACATGGTATTGACGAACGTCTATAGTAATGCAGAGTTACAAGAATTTTGGGGTAATAAAACACAAGTGACATAAGACTCTGTTTCCATTTTTGCAATCCGTTTGTACATCCATCAAGCTGCAGTGCACTGTGTTCTAACTCCTTTCTACCACATCCAGCTTTAACCGTTTCAGTGGTTTGTGTGTGCTACAGCGGCTTTTATCAGACCAGACATATTAGCCTTTTCTCCCCACATACATCAATAAGCCTTGGGCAGCCATGACACCTCTACCAGTTCACCGGTTGTCCTTCTTTGGACCACTTTTTGTAGGTATTTACCACTGCATACCAGGAACACCCCACAAGCCCTGCCGTTTTGGAAATGAATAATGGACCCAGTTGTTTATCCATCACAATGTGGCTCCTTACACTTGCTCATTTTTCCTGCTTCCAAAGCATCAAAACTTTGATGACTGCCTGCTCACTTTCTGCCTAATATGTTCCACTCCTTGGCAGGTGCCACTGTAACCTATAATGAGAGAATCAATAATATTCACTTCACCTGTCAGTGGACATAGTGTTTTTAATGTTATGGCAAGTAATGTTCAGTATGAGCCGAATCACCATGTCTCAAGTTAAGAATGAAGTTAATTAAACCATGCAAATGAGCCATATTCTGTTTAGGTGTTCTGTCACGCTGATTCTTTATTTAAAAATGAGCACTGATCTAAAAATAACTGGATATCGAACTGGGCTGCTGAGGCTCAGGTCACTGGAAATGCTTGTGCAGCCATATTGCTAGACCCAAAACATTCCCTGCTGTGGTCCTAAAAGACTGATTCCAATGGAAGCATCTCCTGTTTACTTTTAAACTTTAAAATTTTTTATTTAAATTATTGCTTTATAGTCTACTCTTACTTTTTAATTAGGCCTTCATGTGCAGCGTTAAACTGTACAAACTGAAAGAAACCATTTAGCGAGTGAAGAAATAAAAAAAAAAAAAAAACAGTAATTATACACTTAACAAAATGAAGATAAATCAGAAACCAAGTACTATTCAAGTATTTATTTCATGTAATATTGGATCATATTGATGAAAATAAGTAAACAAACAACAATATATAGAAATAACAAAATTAACAGTCTCTTTTTTTTATTACAGCTTTTAACCTTTCAGGCATAGGTTAACATTTTTTAATTTCTTCACTCGCTAAACCATTCCACATGGTTTGAAGTTCTTTCATGTTTTGCAAAAGTAAAAAAAAAAATAAATAAAAATGCGACACCTTTCAGTTTTTCTGAAAAATTGGTATTTTCAGTGTTTTTGTTTATTAGCCACACTTTTACCTCAATATGCTTGTCAGAATGATTTTTTTGGTTCTCTTTTTTGTTTTTTTTTAAATAATTTATAATCCCATGAATTTGTCGTCTTTTTTTTTTAAATGGATAAGTAGTGTCTAAATGTTCCATCAGTTACCGTGGAATGTGCCGTAATAAGCAAAGTTTTTGTTATAAAGTGACGTTTATATGTCACAGTAATGCAGAAATATGTTTTAAAAAAAAAAACACCTTTCTGTCACTAACGTTTCACACTATAATCTGTTTTCCTTTATCCTTCATGGCAGCTATGTGCTCTCATAAGGTTTGCATGTAGCTTGAATGATGTTAGAAGGCTAAAGATTTTGCTTTTGGGAGTCATTGAGTATTTAGCTTAGTTAACTAGAAGTGCAAAGGAGACTATAGAAGAGGTAGAGCAAAAACTCTGAAGCTAGAATAGACAAAGCGTTTACTGACTACGAAGATTTGCACGCTGGAATTGTTCCCAAAGTGAGTGTTGCCAAGTTCTGCAGGAAAAGGGGCCAATCATATATACATATTTAAAATTTTTGAATTTTTAACAAGTACAGTCCTAAAAAATGTGTTTGCAGAGGATGTATTGAAGCTTGAAGTGGTACGCGGGTGAAATAATCAGATGCTAGCAATCTGTGGCATCGTATTTACTTCCACAGTCCTGTCATTGACCGTGTTTATTACAGAACGTTTGACTTGAGCACACACTGTATACAAACTAACATGTATTAAATATATGTAAAGAGGCTTCAGCCTGCTGCATGTGCTTTTCTATGATTTATTTTATCTTTCACAAAGTAGATCATCTGTGTTATGGCAGGATTCCAGAAAAGATAAGGAACATTTTGTTGGAGCATCTGAGGGATTGGTATAAATCTCTGAGTTAAACTTTAGTAAACCATAGGAATTCGCTGCATGTGCGAATGTGTACAATAAAAAAGAGAGAAAAATTAATTGTTGGTTTTGAATTTGCTTGCTTGCTTATTTATCTATCGGTCTATCAAAAGTGTAATTTATCTGATGAACTAAGGGTATATATCTGATGAACTCCTCACTAACAGAATTGAACTGAAGGGCCTCATATTTCTTGCTTCAACATACAGATAGCAGACTATTTTGTTTTTGTTTTCTTATTTATTTGATTTCAAACTCTTTGTCTTATTCAAGAAATAAAAAAAAAAAAAGCAGGCACGTCAATTAATACAGTAATGACTGGTTAATGTTTATCAGAGGGAGGCCTAGCACTCCCTAAGCAGGTTGAACCCTGGTTGTTCTAGTTGCTGACCAATCCTGAGGCTCAGCAACTAAACTTCCCAGCTCAGTGAATACTTAAACAGTGCACCAATTCTATTTTCATTTCTTTTTTTTCTCAATCCAACACCAACGTGCCAGTATTTTCAAGCATGTTTGATTCTCTCTGCGACAAAATCCATAGTGTATAATCTGTCTGAATTGAAGGCATGAACACTGATAAGAAACAGCCAAGGAAAGTCCAAGAAGTAATCTAATTCATCTGCTGGAATGCACAGCAGATCTCTGAATCCAGTTTATCATCAAACTGTTTGTGTGAGAGCAAAATGTACTCGTAATAATTTTGCCTTCTGTAAGAAAATATTTGGCTTGTCGTTTCTAATTAATTGCTAGTAACAGGGAAAATAAAATGGGGGGGAATATAAAGATACAGGGACATTCATACAGTGCAAGGCATCTTCACCACACAGCATTGATAATGTAGATAGAGGCCCTATATGGGAACTGGTGTTAATTACCCATGTTCTATAGTACATAGATGTGACCAAATTAGTGAGGAAATTCTGTCGTTTGAAGGTTTTAGGAGTTGGCTAAGGCTTGACCTTTGAAAGTTACTCAAGGTCGAAGGTAATTCTCCTTTCATAGTCCACATATGAGTTCTTATTAGTGTTTTATGGTAACAGTAGGTCTATCAACACTCTCTTGCAAGTTACAAGAGCCTTATCTGTAAAATTTTGTGACCTTGCTCTAACCTTCAACTTTGACCTTGACTTTTCAAAAGCAAATCATCTCTGGGATTCAGATAGGGTAGTGTTCACACCAAGTCGGGCAAAATCCCTGCGTGGACAAACAGACAGACAGACAAATGCTGGTGATTACACTTACCGCCGCCAAACCTCTGTTGTACACTATGTACTCTTTTATTTTGCCTTTTTCTTGTTTCCATACAGAACAGTAAAAGTCACGACAACATATGATGAGTTTTGTAGCATGGACAATTAATTGATCAACAATTCAAAGATTCCGAAAGTGGTGTAGTGGGCACTCAGTAGAAGATGGTGCTTTTGTCGCATATACATCACAGCGCAATGACATTCTTGTACTCACATATTCCAGCATTTTAGGAAGTCAGGGTCAGAGTGCATGGTCAGCCGTGATACAGCGACCCTGGAGCAGAGAGGATTCAGGGCCTTGCTCAAGGGCCCTACTGTTGGGGCTTGAACTGCTGACGCTCTTATCAGTAATTCCGAGTCTTTAATTCATGAGTCACCACTGTCACGTAGTCACTTTAAGAAGTTATGTAATCATCATATAAAGGCATATGGGGCTGGAAGGTGTTAGCATTAAGACAAGTATACAACACCTCTTTCTAGTAAAAGGTACCTTAGCATGAGATTTCTGCTGAGGAACATCAGTCCATTTATCACATTACTTCTATTGAGAAACAGTCTTGGAGAATGAACAGACTACATTAAGAGCTTTTTAATCTTCTAATTAGCAGGTCTCAGAGCTCAAATATAGAGTAATGAACTTGGTAATTAGGTCAATACTACATGCACCAGAAAAATAGCTGCAGCCAAATGAAAAATGTTCCAGCATGAGAATAAAGATTAAACATTCTAACCAATGCCCAGGTGGACAGCCCCGGTAAAGCACCGGGTGTGCTTTGCATGTAAACCAGACAGCATACAGTCTGACAGACACAATGAAAAAGATGGCGAGATTAAAGAAGCTGGTATTAAAAGTTGCACATGGAAATGAAGCCACGCTTTTACAGCTGCATGCAAAAGCAGTCAAAAGACAAAAGCCAGTGAAAAAGAGCAGGAAGACACGATTGTCCTGCAGACAATGCATTTAATCCAGGTGTATATTTTTAAAGCTCGAGTGCATTTTACAAAGAAGAGTAAAAGTAAATCACACAACACAAGACTGCTATATATCACATGAAAAGAACAAACACAAGTTAAGCTACATACTAAACCTTAAAGGCAGTGAAAGAGACATAATCAAGGACGGGTAACATTTTCCAGACTTTCGGGATCAAGACACTGAATAGCCGCTATTCCACTGTCGTGCCGCAGTGAGATAGGGCTATCTCAAGGCTACCTGAGGCTTGTAGCCTGGGGCTGTAACCTCGAGTAGAAAACCCATTTGAATTTCTATTATCATACAGACCAGTAGTTTCTTCTCACATTTGCACTGCGTTTTTGTAAATGCCACTCACCCCACCTAGCACGCCTTTCCTATTGAAGCATTAACAAGAAGAAATCCAACGGATACCGTTAAGGAAGTTTCGGAGAAAGCAATTAGCTAGCTGTGCTAGCAGGTAACTAAATATAATACAATCAGAATAATTCTGTACTGCTGCACGTATCTTTTATTTAAATAAAAAATAGCTCGAGATTAGCTTCACGGCTAGCTCGGGTCAGTTAAATTAACTGGTGCAACTGGCTAGCGCTTAGTATAGTTTCTGTACACAAATGCCTCTTGGACACAAATGATAAAAATAGCATGCAGCTCAATGTTCACATCAGTCTGTATATTGGACTGAAAGAGATGAACCCCACCTTCTACCTTGACACACTGCCTTGTGCACTGGTTGGTCTTGTTTGTCCCATGGGTTACTCTCAGGCCAAAATTATCAGGCTTCTGGCCTTAAAGTAGCCTAGAGAAGGTGCAATCAAGCCCCAGAAGTGCCAGTAGAACTGGTAGTGGTCTAGGCTTGCTTGGCATTGGTGCATCCATGGGAAAGCGTCTAATGATAACCTTAACTGCAAGGACCTTACGGAAGGTCAGGGCAGAGTAGGTTGGGGTCTAAAGCCCATGAGTGACAAATGGGGAAAGAAAAGTATGTGGACACCTTACCACTCCATCTGTATCTGTTTTTCTCTTTACTGTTGTAATAAGCGTCACTCTCCTGGGAAGGCTTTTCACTAGATTTTAGAGCGTGGCTCTCTGGGGGTTTCCATTGATCAGGCTCTGATGTTGGGTGAGGAGGACTGGGGTGATGTCAACATTCCACTTCATCCTGAAGGTGTTCAGTGGGGTTGAAGTCAGGACTCCTATGGTCTTCTACTCCAACTTTGGCCGACCATGTCCTCATGGAGCTTGCTTTGTGAACATGGGCACCATCATGCTGGAACTGGAATCCAGATTTTCTTCTGTGCTGTCTCAGACTTTTGGGACTCTACTGTATGTTTTGCCTGCTGTGGGAATAATATGGTTATCTTGAAAAATGAATTAAAAAAGTTTGCCAGAATTGCTCTAGACTTGTGCGCACACACACCTGCCAAAACTAATTTTCCCATGTTCTATTGAGTGTGTTAAATGCCTTTCAGCTTTTAGTGATTATAATGTTCATGGTGCTGGATCAAACCACATGTTGGATGGGGGAGAAAAAAGTGTTTGGGTTTGCTAGACAAAGCAGGAGAGATAGAGCATATAAAATAGGGAAATGACTCACAAAGAAAACTGTATGAGGACATGGGGAAAAAAATGGAGAAAAATGTTTTATAAAAAGAACCATGATAGAAAAAGAAACGTTTGATAGAACATAGAAAAGAAGCTCAACTCATCCTGTTTAAACTACATAATTTAACATGCCTACAGACCTAACAACACAGTTTATTTTTGAAGGATTCATTCCAGCAAAAGTCTGAAAAGTCCTAGAAAGTTCTACCCTTTAGAGAGTTCATTGCATAAATGTTATATCATTGTAATGCTCCATTCACATGTGTCATTTTCCAAAATATCTATCCACAATCCGGGGGAAAAAAATCCTATTTAAAACCTCCTCTATAATAATATGTGATGTCAGAATTTTCTGTAAAAATCTGAGAAAATGGTGATGAAATTTGGAAATACATTCTTCAATCATAACAATCTCTGATTGAAAAATTGTCTTACAAGCTGATATGTTATACAGGTGTTCTCCAGAATTTGTAGCGGTGAGTTCAGGAGCTGGACAGCATGAATCCTCTGAGCGAGGGTAAAGTCAAAACAGAGAGAAATGTAACTGCTGACAGAATAAAGCCAATGGAATTCAGACCCTTAGCTAAAGCCAGGTCCTAGCACATTCATATCACATAAAACAAAACAAATAAACCATTCAGTACATATGTACACACAAACCTTTAATATCAGTATTTTCAGACTTTGAGATGTCAGTAGAATTTTTTTGCCCCAGCTTTAAAAATATTTTGTTTTCAGTGTCCTAACATGTTATCTAATGGTGGCTGTAGAAGGTACTACTGAGAACAGCGGACCAGTAGTAGATTTTTACTCCAACTTTATTCTACTATTTTTCTAAGTGACCTCACAGGCTCTCATCTGACTCACTCTAATGTTATCAGGTTCTATAAATGTTTTATTGATTGTTGTTCAGTATGTGTTACACAGGAATTGCACGGATTGATTGATTTGTTATCTTGTTTATATTTCCATGTTTTAACTATGACACAGACAGGTCAGGCGAGCTCTGCTCTGTGCAGGTAATGGCATCTGTTCTGGTCTGTTTAACCTTCTCATTCACAAACAATAAACCTCATTCTGTAAAGGTGTTTTAGTATATAGTACAGAAGACATAAAAAAAAAAAAAAAAAAAAAAAAAAACCTAAAATGAGATCATTGCTTATTTTTCCATTTTAAAGTTTGAATTGATGACGCTTCAAGTGACCTTGCCAAACTACGAGGATCCATTGTTTTGACTTGAGTATTATTTACTCAGAATAACAAGAAATTATTGAATGAGGCAAACTGTGACTTGAGGAATTATTTAAATTGAGTGAGATGGAATGAGTACCAAATAAATCTCCATATCGTACAAAAGACGAATTCTATAATGGATTATTTATTCAAAATATTTTAATCTTATTAAACTTATCCGATGACGGTGGTGGATAATTTAACTTGTAGAAAAATAGCACGAATTATTTAATGGCTTTTCACTAATCAGAAATGAGAAAATATTTTGAATGAGTAATAATGACCTTCAATCTTGAGACAGCCGACCAATGAAATCCCACCGTACTCATGTAGTACATACTAATGAAATGACATTCACCCCATAAACTTGGGAGAATCTGATCAATATTAACTGTAAAAATAAACCATGAAGTCTCATTTTAGTTTACTTCTCTACCATCCATATAGTGCATTCAAAAAAAAAAAAAAATATATATATATATATATATATATATTGTGTGTGTGTGTGTGTGTTGCTAAATATTCCCTAATTTAGGAAGTCTGTCAACTCTGCTAGGTTTGAAGCGACTGCTGGTTAAAGGTGCTATACGAATCATTTTAAAACTCTAGGAGTTTTATTTTTCGAGGCAGGTTTTCAAACTTGCCATTCCGGCCCTTTTCCAAAGAAGCAATGAGTAATTTGGAGGGGGAAAGAAAGGCCTGAAAACATGACAAGAATAAATAGCATTCTAATTGCGCTCATTGAGTGACTTTCATTTGAAACGATGATTGAATCATTAGTCTGAGGCTGTCTCTATTTTCAGAGACGTAGGAGTTCAGGATGAAGGGCTGCGGGGAGTCTTAGCAGGGTCCTCCGCTTCATATGCTGTTTCCTTTCTCGTTGTCTTGACTGTTCTGCTTGACAAAAAAGTTGACTGCGGGGGTCTAATACATCGGCAATCTATCGAGCTCCAACATCTATTCGCGGGTGGTGTGGATAAAACCTATGCATACTGATTTGTACCTTTTTGTTTAGCACACTTAAACGAATTGGAACTGAGGGCATGTTGGTGGCTATGAGGTAAACAGCCCTCTTGTTCAATTTCAGGATGAATTCACACTGATTAATATTGTAGATCACCAGCAATGGTATAATCATGAATCACAGCATCATTTCTTCACATCAGTTTCACTCACTCTCTTATACCGGAAACGTGCTCCTGCTAACACACAGAAAAAAAGGCCGCTAATTGAGGTATGACAGTTCAACATGTCCAGACTCTGGTTGTTTGGGAAAACTGGAGCTCTGTTTCTTCTCTGCTTTTTTTTTTACGCCCCATCTTTTCATACTGTCCAGCACTGTAGCGCTGATTCATTCCATAGGTTATTCATGAAAAAAAATAAATTGAGTCATCATCCGGTGTTGCTCCAGAGATGACTGACTCATGCGTTATGCTATGCAAGAATGGTCACAGGTCCTGTAGGATGGCTGAACATACAACCAACGCCCTACCAGTCTTGGAGAACATTCAGTCTGAAGATATTTCCTCTTACACTTTCTTTGGAAGCACTGAGCTTTGGAGGCATCTGGAATTTAGACTGCTCGCATATTACCCCTTTAAATACGCTACCCGCATTGCCAAGAAACACACTCCTATCTCGTGTCTATGCCTGGTAGATCCTGGTCACATGACTGCTGGTTATCAAGTATGTGAGCTAGGGGAGGTCATGACATAGCAAAAAAAAAACAATATTTTGCATGGAATGTAGTTATAGATGTACTAAGGATAGAATGCGATGTGATGTATTTGTATCCGTACATCCCTGCTGACAGTCTTTCAAATCGCCTGTCAGTGTCTTGACGTGTTTGAGGTTCTGTCACTCTTCTTGTTCTTGATGTTTTTTTCTTCGCAGGAATATTCGAATTCGAGAAAACTTCTATAGACTGGCGTTAGCCTTTACAAAAATGGTGTGTGGCGATGTTGTTATGAGGAAATATGGGGCACCATTGCATTGCTTGGCCTGACTTCTTTTCTCACATACTGTATAAAGCCAGAACACATTTCCTAGATAGAGTTTTTTCCTCACAATTAGGAAAGCAACTAAGCATATCACCAATGAGGAAAGAGGAATGCCAGCCACTATGTATATTTGTTCACTAGTGCATTGGGTGAAAGTTAAAATTTTGTAATCTCCTTTGTGCTATTTCTTTTGTACATGAATAAAATATTGGTGCTTTGCTTGAGGCTCTTTCTGGAATGGGATTGATCTCTTCAAGGTGTCGTACATAAGGTCTGCAAGCATAATACTTATAAGTATATAGTACACAGGAACGGCACAATCTGATTGGACAAGGTGTACCCTGCCTTGACAGTTGACAATGGACACATTATCACTTTTTAAAAATGGGTGGAGGTGGGGTGGACTAATTGTATCTGTGTTATAGCACTTGTAATAAACTCTAAATGAGTCGGCTAAACAGACACTGTTAACTACACAGTGCTTAGCTTGGCTTGAAGCACTTTATGTTTCTGTGTAGTGTATACTTAAACTGTTTAAAAGTGTTAGAGACACCGTTTTAGAGCTCTGTATCTTCTCACACGTGCAGTCAAACCACACGTGTGTCCGTCATGATATAAAAAATCAAAAAATAAGCCATGATGTCATTTTAGAGGTTTTTTTACTTATGTTTTTGTACAGTATATAGTAAAATAATATGGTAGCTTTGTGGATGTTTCTGATTTAAATAATTCAGTGACATTCACCTTGACCTCGCAATTACCTGCGTAATTGCTGAATACAATAGATAATATTTAAAACAGTAGGGCATTGCACATTATTAAACAGGAAACAGACATATTTTCTATTAATCAGTTGAAGAAACATCATCTGTGAATATTGTAGGATGTGTCCATACTCAGTATGTTTTTGAAACGTTATCAGAAGTTCACTGGATGAACTACTAAAGTAATATGTAAAGGTACCACACCATGCTACATTTCATTAGCTCTCACATGTAAATGCGAAAAGCTGTTAGGATTCATGTGGCAGAAGTGAAGCCGCCGGCTCCAATGTGTACACTTTTTCCTCATTATTGCGTTTGCACAAGCAACACTAAGTGAATCTCTTTCTAATTTTGCATGATGGTAGCCTGCACCATGGGGATGGGCTAAAAAGTCATCATTATCATCTTCCGCTTGATCTGGGGTCGTGTCATGGGGGCAGCAGCCCAAGCAATGAGGTCCAGATGTCCCTCTCCCCAGCCACTTCCTCCAGCTCTTCTGGGGGGACACCGAGGCGTTCTCAGACCAGCCAGGAGATAGAGTCCCTCTAGCGTGTTCTGGGTTGACCCCAGGATCTCTTCCTGGTTGGACATGCCCGAAACACCACACCATGGAGGCGTTCAGGATGTATTCTAATCAGATGCCCGAGCCACCTCAGCTGGCTCCTCTCAATGTGGAGGAGCAGCGGTTCTACTCTGAGATTCTCTCTGATGACCAAACTTCTCGCCCCATCTCTAAGAGAGACCCCCTGCTACTCTGTGAAAGAAGCTCATTTCAGCCAACTGTATCCCCGATCTTGTTCTTTCGGTCACTACCCAAAGCTCGTGACCACAGGTGAGGGTTGGAAAGTCAATCAACTGGTAAATTGAAAGCTTTCCCTTCCGGCTCAGCTCCTTCTTCACCACAATGTACCGGTACAAGCTCTGCTTTACAGAAGAGGCTGCACAGATCTGCCTGTTGATCTCCTGCTCCATCCTTCTCTCACTCGTAAACAAGACTTCCACTTGGGGCAGGACCTCATTCCAGACCCAGAGGGTGCATTACACCCTATTCCGGCTGAGAACCATGGCCTCGGACTTGGGGGTGCTGATTCTCATCTTTGCCGCTTCGCACTCAGCTGCCAATCGCTCCAGCAAGAGCTGGAGGTCCCGGCTTGATGAAGCCAAAAGGACAACGTCATCCTCAAAAAGCAGAGACAAGATCCTATGGCCCCCAAATGAGATCCCCTCAATGCCTCGGCTGCACCTATAAATTCTGTCCATAAATATTATGAACGGAATTGATGACAAAGGGCAGCCTTGGTAGACTCCCACCCCCAAGCTCTGGTGCACCCCAGAAGATAGCCTGAGGGACACGGTTGAAAAGCACTGAAGTTTTTGGTGAAATTCTGTAAATTAAAAAAAAGAAAAAAAAAGAAAAGGGGAACACAAGTTTAAAAAAACAAATCACTGTAATGTTGATTCTGCAACAACCGCTGCTCAAAATTTACTGTAATCAACGTTTTATTACGTGGACGAATATATATGCATGTAACCGGACACATACATGTGAGAGCTACATCGCTGTGTCCATTTATGGTTCGGACACACACTGTTATTCTCTTGTAAGTATGTGACAGTGAACACTGTAATCCGAACTGCACCGAAATTCAGAATGTGAACTTTTGCTGGCTTTAATGATCACTCGGTTTAGCTTCCATTACTAATCATGCTCATATAGTGAGCAAACACAGACACTCCCAAACACACACATCGTGGCCATTTTGCACCCAACAAAGGCATGAAATCCAAAACATACACTACAGTGTTAAGTACAGTGTAGCACATGAAAGCAGCAGTTCTGCAGGATTATAACGTATGTGATATCTTTTTATTTTATTTTTGCTTCTGTACCCAATTGATGTATTTATAGCCAAGTGTAATGGATTATAAGCTCAAGTAATAGCCGATCAGCCTGGGAAAGGTCAAAGGTTAGTCACAGATAACCCTTCTCACATTAGCACTTCAAGAGGTGAGAATGGTTCTGATTGGTCACGGTGATCCTGCAGAGCGTGGAAGACAGGTAGAGAGAGAACAGCAGGGGAGCAGGTAGTACTGTGTGAACATCTGGATACAAGCTTGTTATCACATAGGTTAGCTGTGCTCCTGAAAGCCGAACATCAGGATAAAGAAAGGTTACATTCTAATATTTTTTTTCCCTCTTTTTCAATAAGCTCTTTGCTGTCTTCCATGAAAAGTACAGCTGTGCCGTGTCCTTGTGTGTTCACGGGCTGGTTTCATTTCTGAAGGAAGACCACTATTATGTAATTATCTGCAAAAGAAAATGAGAAATAACAACTCCCCGCCCCTCCCCCCTCCCCCCACGTAGTGCCCAGCCACTGATGGAACCGAAAAACCCCCGACTCTTATAGGTATGAAGAATATGTGTACAAAGTTGATTTCACAATGTACAAATGCTAATGGTTTAGAGACCGAATATACGGCAGTGTACAAATGCTAGCAATTTTTACTTAATTGTAGCTTTATATTGTAATCACCAGATTATATTGTATATTGAGGCCCAATCATGTTAAACGAAAACACCATTTTCATGTCTGACAAATCCAAGACGTTGCCTTTGGGTAAACCAGCATCGCTTATGCATCATCATCATCATCATCATCATCATCAGTGAGGCTTGACTACTGAATAAAATGGACTTGCCGTACATGATAAACTAATTAGGCTAGATTTTTCCTTTAAAAAGTAAAATTGTGGCACGGTGTAGTGGTAAGCATGTCCCCCTGTCAGCGAGGATGTTTGTGTGGAGTTTGCATGTTCTCCCCGTACTTGCGTGGGTTTTCTCTGGGTACCCCGGTTTCTACCCACAGTCTGAATACATGCATATTAGGTTAAATGGCTGTTCCAAATTGACCCTAGGTGTGAGTGTGAGTGTGAATGGTTGTGTGTGTTTCCCTGCAATGGTGTGGTGAGCTGTTCAGGGTGTACACTGCCTTCGCCCAGTGTCGGCTGAGATAGACACCAGCCTTCCTCAACCATTATAGGATTAAGCTGACTGATATTTCCAACAGGACATCTCGTTCTGTTTTATTCCTGTTATACCACAATAAAAAAAATAAATAAATAAGGCTTACAACCTTTTTTTTCCCCTTAATAATTTTCTTTAATCATCTTTTTGAAATACATTTTTAATTACAGTTAATGTTGTGGAACATTCACGAGTTGTGTTTATT
Source organism: Neosilurus mollespiculum (assembly GCA_030014195.1). NCBI lineage: Eukaryota > Metazoa > Chordata > Actinopteri > Siluriformes > Plotosidae > Neosilurus > Neosilurus mollespiculum. Next base: position 48,235,262 of record JAQMYF010000012.1, on the reverse strand, counting down.
GCAGCTATAATCAGCAGATCTCTGATGCTTGTATTATGTTAATTAATCTATTTTGCATAAGCATGGGTGCAATTATACTAAACATCGGCACTGTAGGTAATCACAGCCATGCTGATATTCAGTACAACCACATTATTGTGAGTGTGATATGGCTTTAATTCAGTAGTACTTTAAACGAGAAATTGATATTGATTGACAGTTTTAGAGACAATACTGCCAAATGGTTCCGCTAGCAGAAATGGATCCTCAAAAAAAGCCACACCTAATTCATAGCACGTCAGCCAGCTGCCTAGCTCTCTGATTCTCAGTCACTTAGTCAAACATTTTTTTTTTACACCGCTGCCGTTAACATCGATAATTCTACTTTAGTAAACATTTCATGCTAGGAAGTTGAATTTTATGTAGCGAATATGGCTCTTGGAACGCCACTCGACCAATTAAATTAGTGGACCAGACTTGTGCAGCAGATCCTCCACGTAAAAATAATACTAAGTAAGGGATAAAGTAAATGTAAATGCATGCAAAAAAAATCACTCATAAATAATCCCACTCTCACTCACTCACTTATTTGCCAAACCACTTAATCACACACACACACACACACACACACACACAACCTTTCACACTCACATCTAGGGGCAGTTTGGAACAGCCATTTAGCCTAATGTGCATGTCTTTGGACTGTGGGAGGAAACCGGAGTACCCAGAGTAAACCCACACAAGCACGTGGAGAACATGCAAACCACACGGAAATGCCTGAGACCAGGAATCAAACCCAGGGCCTTCTTGCTGTGAGGCCACCGTGCTGCCCTTCTTAAATAATCTACCTATTTTTACCTTTCACAGTTTGAGATTATAATACTGACAGTGTGAAGTTTTCAGATATTCTGCAACTCTGGTGGTTTTCTGCCAGCAACAAAGAACTTTTTTTCTTTTTTTTTTTTTGCTGTACATTTGAGGTATTTACAGCTCGCTCATTTCCATTACAGTGCCACTGGGACCCAGTTAGTGGGGCATGAGCAAATGAGCTGGGAAGTCATGTGATCCTGCTAAAAAACGTACGCAAGGGATGTAACTTATTATTGTTAGGAAAGCTGTGTGTGTGTGTGTGTGTGTGCCTTCTACCTACATTATGTACTATAGATACAGTATATTCACATGCAGGCACTCAGATCACAGGCTTAAAGGGTCATTCTTGCATTACAGAATACTCCGAAACATCACAGCATCTCCTGTAAGAGCTGTAATCAGCTGTACATCAGGGCATGATGATTTAACCGTTTGTTTAGTTGAGTGCCTTTACATGATCAGGAATGAAGGATTTTTTTCATCTTTCCAGTGGCACTTGAGCAGTTATAGACGTTAATGACATCTTTGTTAGCATTGGCAACTGTTGCTATGGCAGTACTGAAATGAAGAAACCTAAAGCAAGAGAAATGCTCCAATAATAAACACTCCAGCTCCAAGTGCTTCTGAAATGCAGTACATCACACTGAGCTGCTGAAAGACTTCTGTACCGAGCAGTATTTTATATATACTGTATATATGGACATCCCTTTCTTAATCCATAGGGTTTAATATGATGTCGGCCCACCCTTTGCAGCTATAACAGCTTCAACTCTTTTAAGCAAGCTTTCCACAAGGTTTGGGGTGTGTTTATGGGAATTTTTAACCATTCTTCCAGAAGTGCATTTGTGAGGTCAGACACCTATGTTGGACGAGAAGGCCTGGCTCGCAGTCTCCGCTCTAATTCATCCCAATGGTGTTCTATCGGGTTGAGGTCAGGACTCTGTGCAGGCCAGTCAAGTTCTTCCACACCAAACTAGCTCATCCATGTGTTTATGGATCTTGCTTTGTGCACTGGTGCACAGTGGTGTTGGAACAGGACGGTGCCATTCCCAAACTGTTCCCACAAAGTTGGGAGCATGAAATTGTCCAAAATCTCTTGGTATGCTGAAGCATTCATAGTTCCTTTCACTGGAACGAAGGGGCCAAGCCCAGCTCCTGAACAACAACCCCACACCATAATCCCCCCTCCACCAAACTTTACACTTGGCACAGTGCAGTCAGACAAGTACCGTTCTCCTGGCAACCGCCAAACCCAGACTTGTCCATCAGATTGCCAGTTGGAGAAGCGTGATTCGTCACTCCAGAGAATGCGTCTCCACTGCTCTAGAGTCCAGTGGCGGTGTGCTTTACACCACTGCATCCGACACTTTGCATTGCACTTGGTGACGTATGGCTTGGATGCAACTGCTCGGCCATGGCAACCCGTTCCATGAAGCTCTCTACGCACTGTTCTTGAGCTGATCTGAAGGCCACATGAAGTTTGGAGGTCTGTAGCAATGGACATGAGCTGAAAGTTGGTGACCTCTGCGCACCATGCGCCTAAGCATCCACTGACTCTGCTGTGTCATTTTACGTGGCCTACCACTTCGTGGCTGAGTTGTTCCCAATCGCTTCCCTTTTGTTATAATACCACTGACAGTTGACTGTGGAATATTTAGTAGTGAGGAAATTTCACGGCTGAACTTGTTGCAGAGGTGTCATCCTATCACTGTACCACGCTGGAATTCACTGAGCTCCTGAGAGCGACCCATTCTTTCACAAATGTCTGCAGAAGCAGTCTGCCTGCCTCAGTGTTTGAATTTATACACCTGTGGCCATAGAGT
>JAQMYF010000012.1:48190567-48203448 GCA_030014195.1 Neosilurus mollespiculum | reverse complement strand
GTGTATATATCTATGTGTGTGTGTGTATGTGTGTGTGTATACACACACACACACACACACACACACACACACACACACACACACACTGCACTGCCTGGAGAACCATGCTGTATGTTTTAGCCTCGTGTTCTCTGCCACCCTCCATTTTACCAGCAGGTCCCTAATGGCACTAAGAGGAATCTTTAATCAATGTATTAAATGCTGACACGCATTAGGGTCATTCCAGGAATCGTTTATTTCAGCTCCCTTGTTGAAAAATGCTATAGTGGCATTAATCAATAGCAAAAGTTACACTTGATCTAAGCTGTAGCCTTAACCTAACCCTAATGTTCACCATAAGACTTAAAGCTGAAGATCAACCTGACAATCATAACTCCTAGTTACTAAGTACTCTAGCAAATATCGATAGGTAGCAATAATCTACAGAACACCAGAATGAAAATAAGGCCAGATAAAAGAAAAATTTAAATCCTGGTTTCACACCAACTTTTTTGAAAAAATAAATGAGGCATGTGGGTTTTTTTATTTTATTTTATTTTAATAGAGAAATGGGGTGACTGTCGAAGCCCAAAAGCTTTTAAAGCTGATTGTAGGTAAAATGACTGAAGTTAGGAGTTTGAGGTGACTTCCAGCAATTTGTTAAGGAGATTTTTGAACAAATAAACAAGAATAAATAACAAGAACGTGCTCTTTTACTCGTTTATTTCAATTTTCTGCTTCACAACACACCATAGATGAGGAGTCTTTTACATGAACATTTAACAGGTATTAAACTCTGAAACTCTGAACAGCTGTCTATAGAACACCAGCCTTGTATTTCCAAAAATAGAACTAAACCAATCTCACAATCATAGCATCAAACACCGAATCGCCTTCTGTGTCATTTTTACCTTGTCTGAGGTGTTTTCTGAGGTTTTGAGCGTGTTATTTTGTAAAAAATAGATGCGGTGCTAAATTTTGTGTGCGGTTTCTGATGAGAAGCCCGGGATTTAATCTTTTTTTTTTTTTTTTTAATCCAGCCTAAAGAAGCCTGTTTTGCATGGACGTGTATATTTTTATTTTGTCATCCCTGTTGTTTTTGGCATGTAAGCAGCGTAGGTGTTGGTGTAGTCCTTCAGGAGTGAGAAATCAGTGTTTAAAAATGCGTGTTTGGTGGTACAGTTCCACCCGGAGGACCTTTACTTGTGCCACATGTTTTTTTTTAGTACTGGACCAGCTACCAGAGCACAATAAATACTGTTATTTTAGCACCCAGTGGTGCTAAAGGCTGTGGAAAAGGTGACTTTGATGTGATGTGATAGGCGAATGAGTGACGGTGCCTGATGTGACGCGGCCGAGTGTGTGTATTCACACGCTTTCCCAGACTCCTGCTGACTGTGGGGATGGGGGGAGGTAAACTTCAGTCAGCTGCTGAACAAACAGTAAACAAGTGGTTTATGGACTCTCGTGTACGCACATTCGCACACTCACACACACAAAACACATGTGTAGACACCGGCAGGTAAACAACACTGATCCTGTTTGACCACGACTCCTGTGAGAGAATGCCCACCCACTCATCTGACACACACATGGAGTCTGATTAATTAGTTTACATGCTTTCATGGCAGAACTCTCAAACAAAACATTCAAACTCTACGGCCCAATCACCCCCCCCCCCCTTCCCCCCCTCCAACTCACACACACACACACACACACACAAGAACACACACAATGAACGCTTGGTAATACACATCACCCTCAGTTTTAACATTACGTGTCGCTTTGGTGTCTCGCTTATCAGCTCATGGAAGTGTCTATCCTTACACGCTGAGACACACACTGAGAGGGTGATGATGAATGAGGACACTTAGAAGACCACACACCACCACCACCACCATGTTGAGAACAGTGGGGAAGGGGAAAGAATAGGAAGTTTAAGATCTGTGGTGATGGATTTGTTGATGGAGAATTGTGTGTGTGTGTGTGTGTGTGTGTGTGTGTGAGAGAGAGTGTGTAGGTAGGTAGTGCTGTTCTGTTTACACTTTCCTTTTAAACATCACTTGCTTCAACGCGGAACAGAAGGAATTAATAATTTAAGTAAGAATCTGAAGGCGCTTAAAGTCTTGCTCTGCTGTGTGTGTGTGTGTGTGTGTGTGTGTGTGTGTGATTCCACTAAATACATATTCAGGACTGAAATACGTTTTGACCAACACCATGGGGACATTTTGGCTGGTGCTCACTTTGTTAAAGTGTGGTTTGAGGGTTAAGACTTGGTTTTAGGGTTCGGGTTAGAAGTGGGTTTAGGGTAAAGGTTGGGCATGTAGCTGTGATGACTCAGATTAGGGTACGTGGTTAGGGAATGCATTACGTTAAATGTTCCTACAAAGACTGAAGTATAAGCTTGTGTGTGAGAGAGAGCGAGAGAATATGTTCATGTTTGGGCGGTTTGAGATTTTGAATTCATATTTCTGAAAAATTGTCTTCGCTTTATCATTCGCCAGCGCTCTCTCTCTCTCTCTCTCTCTCTCTCTCTCTCACTCTCTCGCTCTCTCTTTCTCGCCCTCTCTCTCTCTCTCTCTCTCTCTCTCTCTCATTCTCCCTCTCTCATTCATTCTGTCTCTCTCTCTCATTCATTCTTTTTCTCTTATTCATTCTCTTTCTCTCTCTCATTTATTCTCTTTCTCTCCTCCATTCTCTCTCTCTCTCATTATTTCTCCCTCTCTCTCATTCTCTCCCTCTCTCATTCATTCCCTTGCTCTTATTCTCTCTCTCATTCTCTCTGTCTTTTTCTCCCTCTCTCTCTCTCTATCTCATTCTCTCTGTCTCTTTCTCTCTCATTCTCTCTCATCCTCGCTCTCTCATTTTCTCTCTGTCTCACACACACAAGCACACACACTGATGGGCGGGCATATCGGTGACACAAAACACTTCGTATTTGCAAAGCGAAGTGGAAGTGGAAAAGGGGGATTAGCAGCAGCAACTACTATTGCACTTAAAATGTAGACACACACACAGGAAAAGGAAATGTCAGGAGCAGCGTGGGGGTCGATGGTGACATGGCTCCAAGTGACGCGCTGTAAAAGCACTACAGGTAAAATAAGAACAGCAAAGAAAAACAACAGCAGCAAAAAGAAATAAAAATAAATAAATAACCAAACAGCCATGGCAGGAAAAAGAATCGGGACGTCCTTTGGGAGGAGTTGGGGAAATGGAGGGCGAGCTTGCTTGTTTGACGCGAGTACTTTCTGTTGATTTGCGTTGTTTTTGTGCTAACACTCCTTTAACCCAACGCTGCCTAAGGTTAGTACTAATGGCTTTGCACCAAAACCCACATTTAGAGCTTGTCAAGTTTTTTTTTCTTCCTTTTCTGCTTGTCAAGCTCCCAACAATAATTGTCCCAGCCCCACGATCACCTCCTCTCACCTTTGTCTTAAATAACAGCCTTTTTTTTATTTCCCACAATTATGCCCAGAAAGCAGCAATCAAGATCATTTCATTTTTATTGGACCACAAAGAGCTGCAGGCATTCTCTCTCTCTCTCTCTCTCTCTTTCCAAAAATGTGTCAAGATACAGCTTGAAAAATAATAAAACACATTCTTCGCAATCTTCTTTAGGAATTTGATCGGACCTGCAAGTGGAGCTACAAAATTCCCCCAACCTCATGTTGCCGTTTTATATTTACTGTATATTAAGGACCAGTTAGAAGTTTGCAGTACGAGTTTTTCACCATTTTTTAGATGTTTCGCTTGAAATGATTATGCCTCATGCTGAGTGTGAACAGGGATGGTTTAAAGCTGATGACTTTGAGCCAAGTAGTGCTGTGAGAACTTCATCAAGAGAGTTTGATTTAGAAAAGGGGGGAGAAAAAAAACAGCCCAAGTGGTTTAGTCATGCAGCTGTATGGAAAAGAGGCCAAGATTATACAGTTTGCTACTTTGAGCCATACAAAATATGACTTAATAGCGGTTAAAACATTTTATAATCATTGCACAATTTCATGTTTTTTTATGTAATAATGTCTTCATTATTATACAAGAGGGAAAAAAATTAAAACGAGTCTGTCGAAGTAAAAAAACAGACAATAATATGGTTTTATTTTTGGGAAACTGTTGAACAATATTAAAGGCAGGATAAGTCACTTTGGAGAAATAAAGAAATCAGCAAAGAATGCAAAATTTCTCAAGCATCTAATGGACAAAAAAAATCCTACCTCCTCCCTTCAGCCCCTCCGTCCAAAACCACTCCTCCGAATCATAAGAAAGCAAACTGCCTGATTACTGCTGGAGTCAGTGAGAGAGACTGACAGGGAGAGGAGGGTAGCACATAATTATCACACCTCATGCCTCATTCCCATGTCACAAAACATCTTACGTCATCATAATGAATTTAAACAACGAACATGGCTATTGTTAGTACTCGCTAGCTTTAGCAGTATTTCTGCATAGCCTTGTGGGAGACACACAGCTCGCAGTCACGTACAATATTCGCTTTCCCACTAATGCACTAATGCTGGGTATGCACAGGTGAACCAAAGCCACTACCATGTCTATCACTTGTTAGGCTTGATTGCGCTCCCTCAAGGCTACTTTGATTCTTAAAACCCAAAGACTTTGGCCTGACGATAGACCATGGACCACACGGGTCCAACCAGGGCATCAGGGTTTATCTTTTTTTTTTTTTTTTGCATACTATAATGAATACAGGTTTAGCTCAATAGTATGTTTGTAATTTGTTTCAAATTTATATTTCTAAGAAATGTAGTACTACAGAAATTATGCTAAGCACTATCCAGTTATGCTAATCTATCCAACAATAGTAACTGAACTGAGCTAAGCTAATCCAGCTCCATTATTGGTATAAATAAAGACACGTCTCGTATGAATATTTTTTAGTTGTACTCTATTCAGTATCTTGCTAGCTCAGCTAAATTACAAAGAGAGAAAAATATCAATTTACGTTCAACTGTGGTGTCGCTGGTTTGCTCTCTCTCTCTCTCTCTCGCAAAAAAAAAACCCAACTTTCATTTCATTCTCCATTGGATTTCTTCACAGTGGTTCATCTATAGGTCAGGCATCAGTAGGTGGTGTTTGCAGCAAGGCAGCGTGTTATGACCAGTGAAACTAGTGGGCTGTATGCTCGATAATAGCTCAAGGCTTGAAGCCCCAGGCTACAAGTCTCAGGTAGCCTTGAGATAGCCCTGCCTCACCCTGGCATGATAGTGAAACAGCAGCTAACAACTTCACAGGCAGAGTGTCTGCAGGTGGATCGGTAGCCTGACTTTCCAATCTTTACATTTGTGCTGAACGATAATTAATTGAACAGAAATTTTGCAGCCCTGCAACTTTGAGACAGATTTTTAGTTTTTATTTATTTATTTTTTTATAGTATAAGCATTTGATTGATTCTTTGCTGTCTGGAGGTATAAACAATTTCAAAAATTGTACAAAAAAGTGCTTTTAAAAAAACCTCTACCCTGCCTTTAAAGCAGATTTCTTTGTGCACAATTCAACATTTCACACCACCATCATTTTAATTCGTATGTACAGTCCAGTATAAAGACGTGAGGCTGCGGCTGATTTCCTTTCAGCCCAGACTGTAGATTTATACTCTGACAGTCGTGTCAAGTGATCACACAGTATATCTTATATTTACGTTTTCAGATTGCTTCACTCACACGGCCATAAAATGTCATCAGCGGGGATGGAGGAGGTGTGTAGGAAATAATGTCAGGGGTGTAATGAAAGTACATGAGATCAATTATTTACTGTATGCCACTTTTTTGCCATTGGAGGAGAAATAAAAAGTGGATAGAAGCACATAGTGTCCAAGCACATTATTGCTAATATGAAACATGAGCGTTACAACATTTCTGTTTTACATGTTTGGTATTAACAGGAAACTAATCCTGAAACTGAATTGTTGCCAAACACGAAGACATTATCATGCGGTTATGAACCATTTCCCAAGTCCGTAATAGCGCTGTCTCGATTTCCATAAACAAAGTATTTATTTGTATTTCTCTGGATTAGCCATGTAAGTGTGCAGACTGATACATGGTAACAGGATGTATTCTAGCTAAACTTAGATAAAAGCACCCTATTTAACCCTTAGGCTAAGGTGGAGGAAGCTCGTAGAGCAGGTATAACACTCTCTCTCTCTCTCTCTCTCTCTCTCTCTCTCTCTCTCTCTCAGCATTTTCTTCATTAGCATACACACACAGGGTTCAGATTCAGTTCTTTTTCTCTCTTTACAATTTCCCGGAATTGAACTCTTCATTCGTCAGACTGGTGACATGTCTCACATTTGATTTTGAACGCTTGATTTGCGCTCTGACACACACGCACACGCACACACACACACACACAGACACACACACATTTTTGAAATACATGTGATGAAACTGTTGCTGTGCTTTAGAAGCCGTCTGTTCATCTTGGCATAGGAAGAGGACCCACTAAAGCAGACGTTGGATCTGACCGGCGGCTTGTATCAACCGTGTGTGTGGATTGTGGGCGTAATTATTTGGCGAGGCGGGCCTGCTCCTGTTGGGTCTGGGCGCCTTTCAGTGCAGGAACGTTGACGTGTTGCCGCAGGGAAGTTTTAGCTTACATTCGAGCGGTGGGGGTGGGGGGGTTGTGTGTCTGGATGGAAATGAAACATGATTCCTGGGAAAAGTGGAGGATGAGTGGAGAGATCAACCTAAAAGAGTGTTACACTCAGTTACACTTTTCTACTGTTGATACATTGATACAGCACACAACACACAAGGTGCTGTATAATACTGCTGCATGCTACTTATTTGTCTATTTATAATAGTGCTGTGGGCAATACATAACCTGTGTGCAAATGGATACACACATCCAAGGGTGTAATGCAGTGCAATGTGTAAACAGAATATTGGTTTAATGCTCCAAATATCTGTGAATAGATTTGATGTAGAAATGGTATTTTTATTATTATTATCCATGTTAACATCATTATTATGGGCAACATGATGGTATAGTGGTTAGCACATCTGCCTCACAGCAAGAAGATCCTAGGTTCGAGTCCTAGGATTGGCGAGGGCGTTTCTGTGTTGAGTTTGCACTCACTTTGAGGTACTCCAGGTTTCCTCTGATGGTCCAAAGACATGTATAGTAGGCTAACTGGCTGTTCCAAATTGCCCCTAGGTGTGAGTGTGAATAGTTGTGTGTGTTTGTTGGCTCTGCGATGGTCTGGCAAGCCCTTCACAGTGTACCCCTGGCCTTCGCCCAGTGCCGGCTGTGATAGGTCTCATACACCTGGCTGCTTTCTGTTGAATGTAAGTGACATAACTAAGACTTTGGAGCTTTCAGAACAATGTCTTTCCCAAAACAGGAAACTGTTATTTACAGCCAGCAGCCGATCGCCGCCTGATAAAGCACTATTTGAACAGACTTACTTCACTCTTTCGTTTTGTTAAATTCCAAAAAGGTCAGAACGGGCCGTTCTAGTGACTCTTCTGCAAGTCTTGGATGTGGTGCTGCAGTGTCTAAAGCAGTATTTCGTTTTTTTTTTTTTATATTACCCCCCCCCCCCCTCCCCCCTCCCATTATGATGTCCTGCGAAGAAAATAACAAAGAGTGATGAGAATTCTTGTTTTGAAATAAAGGATTTTTTATTTTTGAAGACCTCAGCAGAGATATTGGATGCTGCCCCACACATACTGTGTGATCTAATGTGAACTGCGTGGGTAATGTGGAGCGGCCGCTCTAAAAATAAAAGCATATTTTTTGAAAGGTCTGTATTTGCATCTGTTTTGAACACATTATCTGTTAACAAACAGTAATATAGTCATCCTTTTATTATATAGTGTATAACAGACACATCATACCTAACATGTCCTAAAGGCACGTACCTACTCATTACATCTCCATGTTTATTCTTGTTGAATGTTCCTGATCAACTTCTGCTCTTTGCAGTTAGATTCGCTGCTCTATTTTTTTCCTTTTGTTTCTGCATGATGCACATCCCTACAAATTTCAACCACATGACTGTAAATGTTTGTAGCACTCCTGTGTATTACCAGCATTACTGAGTTGTGGCGTATACAGAAATGCTACCACTTCAAGTCAACATTCATTCATTCTCTAAGCCGAGTAATCCTACATAGGGGCCCATCTCAGCCGACTCTGGGCGAGGGCAGGGAACACGCTGGACAGCTCACCAGACCATCGCAGGGGTAATACATGCACAATCATTCATACTTGCACTCACAACTAGGGGTGATTTGGAACAGCCAGTTTGCCTACTGTGCATGTTTTTGGACTGCTGGAGAAAACCCACGCGAGCATGGGGAGAACATGCAAATTCCACACAGAAACGCCCCGAGCCTGGGAATCGAACCCAGGACCTTCTTGCTTTGAGGCGGACGTGCTAACCACTGTGCGACCATGCCGCCCTCAAGTCAATATCAAGTCTAAATAAAAGCAAGACCACCACATCCTCTTAGGCCACGTTTTGCATCAGTTAGATGGCCTCAGTTGTGCTCCATGCCATTGACTGGGCAACGTTTTCTAGACAATGGAATTGCATCTGAAATGTTGTGCATGTAAAAAAAAAAAAAGATTATTTTTATTTTACAAAATCTTCACACAGATCAGGGAAATAGTTAGCAAGACAAGTGCAAGACCAGCGAGACTTTAAGTAGAAATGGTAATAAATCCCAGACAAGTGTAGGTCAGCTGGGGAGGCGGAAGGAGGGAGGATCAAGCCCAGACTTGAGACCTACAGCAATCGCTCTTTTTATTCTTAATACTAATATCAATCACGTGTTTCTGATCAGGTAATGGAAAGGTTGCACTTGTGCTGAACTTTAGAGTTTAGGTTATTTTGCTTTGCGTGCAGACTTTTTTGAGTGTTTACCAAATGAAAATATGTAAGCTAAAAAAATACCTAAGAAGCAAACGTCAGCTCTTTGTTCATGCTTTCTTCTGGGTGGTGCTCAATCAATCTTTTTTTTTTTTTTTTTTTTTTTAACTCTTTCTTACCCTATTGTTTCCATTACTAGGTGACTTTTCACTGCTCACTAATACAAAACCAGATAATCGGCTAATGTGCTAATCAAGTTGAACAAAGTTTTTCTTTAAAACACTGTAAGTAAATAATTCTAACCTCAGATAGCAAGTTTGTTTGTTTGCCTGTCAACAAAATCCTGATCACTCCCATGCAAGGATTTTCACCACACTTGGTGTGGACACCTCCTAACTTGAGTCCTAGAGAGGACTTGATTTTGGAATGTCTGGGATATACTACAAGGTCAGAGCAAGCTAGCCAAGGTTTGGAGACAGACATTTCCCATGTTAAAATGGAAATTGCTTATATCTCAGAACTAAAGTGACACAGATCCATAGATGCAAAGACGGACTATATAGAAATGATACAATTCACTTAAGCCTTGAGTGATCCTGAATATTGAAATTTAAGGTTACAGGATTTTGAGTGCTAACAATGCAAATAACATAAAATAAAAAAAATATATATATAAAAAATCCATGTACTACAGAACATCGTAAGACAAGCCCATGGATAATTAAAACCGGCCCCATATAGGGCATATTTGCTATATTATCCATGCTAAATAGTGGAGGAAACCTTACACTCTGAGTGCCTCATCATTTATTCACTATACAGTCCTGGTATCTGTTATGAGTTCCAGTTCACAAGATCCCTGCCTAAGAGGCTGATCTCAATGTACTGATGAACATGTTCTAGGTGAAAATCAGTAACATGAAGGGTTCTTCAGATTGACAGTTAAAACTACACTGTAGATCTCACCTGGGATTTTATTAGCGCCCTTCTGCAGAGATAAAATCAATACTACACACACACACACACACAGGCACAGTGAAAAAAGTTTGTTAGGTCGAGTGCAAATGGAGTTTGGTTAAAGTAGTTCAGTGTATCTCCTCTTGATTTTCATGCACAGCAGCCTTTGGAGATTAAACACTTCCTAAATAAATCAATCCATCCAGCAACAGTTGTTCCTTGCAGATGTGAGAGGTCAGAGGAGAACGGGCACATCGGTTTGACCTGACAGTTTACTATAGGGCACCTTTTTTATAAAAAAGTAGTTTAACCTTTTTTTAATGGATTGTTTTTTTTTAATCAATCACCACAATATTCAAACATTTAGAGGGAAATTCCTGCAAATAACTGTTCTGATTCCTCACCTAATGTTTCTGTTTATAAAGACTTTATTATTAATAAAAACTTGTTTATAGATTATTTTAAATGTAAATGTTAATAATAAAGTAAACATGAGTTAAATACTATGCATGAGCTTGAATGATTATTGTAAATATTTAATATATAAAAGTAAACACAAGTTAAATGTACATAATTAACTGAAATTAAAAAAAAAAAAAAGTAATCGTTAAACATAAATCCAAACACCAACTTAATTTAATCCATTAAAATGCAAATGTTTGATTCTAATGTGAAAAGATAACGGGAAATATAAATGTGCAATTTAAATTATTTGATAATTAATCCCATTCTCTGGGTGTGCTTCACCGACATTACCAAAATACATTTAAGAGATGTGTTTTGTTTTTGTTGGCATATTGTTTGGAATCTTTGTTTTACTCGCTCATATCTAATTTACACTGAATCGAAAGCAACAAATCTCAATTCATGTAAAGTTTAAGCTCAGTACGTCTGCCTCACAACAGCAAGATCCTGGGTTCAAGTCCAACCCGCTCCCACCCCCCAAACATGAGTGGGTTTCCTCTGGGTACTCTGGTTTCTTCCCACAGTTCAAAGGCATGCACAGTAGGCTAAACAGCTGTTCCAAATTGCCCCTATGTGTGAAGGTGAGTGTGGATGGTTGTATGTGTGTGTGTGTGTGTGTTGGCCCTGCAATGGTCTGGCAAGCTATTCAGGGTGTATTTATTGACTGGTGTACCCCGCCTTCGCCAAGTCTTGGCTGAGATAGGCTCCATCCTTCCCATGACCCTAATAGGATTAAGTGGTTTAGCAGATGAATGGATGAATAGAATGTTTTGTGTTGGCTTGTGCAGTTGCTAAAATCAGAGCTCCATATCCCATCCTGAACATATACGGTATGAATGGTTTCCAGTCACTGAAACGACAATTATAATTTCATCACAATGCAGATGTACCTCTTGTTAGTCTAAAAAAAAAAAGAAAAAAAAAAAAAGAAAAACACAAACCCCTAAATAAATCATATTCAACATGATGGTTTTCCAATTTAAATCACTGATCCATAAAAAAACAAGGCTTTGTACCTGTGACTGAATCAGAAGCTGCTAATATTCAGTACAACAGCAAGACCTGGACTGTGATATTGCTTTATACAACAGTTCTATAAACAGCAAATTAATATCGAGGAAGTGACATTTAGGATACGATATGGACAAATGTTTCATTTATTTTTGCCCAGCAAGCAAAAATAAAAACAGAAAAAAACACATTCAGTATACGGTACATCAGCTAGCAGGCTAAGCTAGCAGTACAGCAGAAGCATGAGCGGGATTCCTGTATGAGGCGGATCTTCGTCCTCCGTTTGTAATAAATACATCCTAGAACTCCCTTAATCTGTGTCAAATACTACTTCAGCTAACCTCAGAGTATTTTTTTCCTACAAATCCTATATTATATATATAGGATAATATATCGTAAGACGAGTGTCGCTTTTGTCGTGGGAAAAAGTGTCCGGTTTACGACGCAAGAGATTCAAATCCATTTTTTAGGTGTTTATTTAGCGTTTAGGAAAACAAAAGCATACAATCAATCACACAGAAGAAATTGTTCCAAGAGAAAAATCTTGGATGTCGAACCAGCTCTGCAATTGGCTTATATAGTACCCATTCCACTCTGATTGGTCTGTCATCCTCTAGCTCTTGACTCTGATTGGTCCATCATGACATGTCTCGACATGTCTCAACCTGTCCCGGGCTGACCTTAAAGGCTCAGCACCTCCCTTCGCTTAAGATGGCCATTTTGTTTCAACGCCAAGGTCGCGGGTTCGGTCCCTGTACAGGCCACCAAACTTTATTTGAGGAACTTGCTTAACGAGGGACGCTTATGAGTATTTTCTGTAAGAAACGCGAGGAATGTCTCATAAAACGCGGATGCCCTGGGCACGAGTAAGCAAAACAAAGAACCATTCGTTGTTCACGTGATCAAGCAGCATTGCTTCATCATCTTCATCAGTGGCTGCGGAATGCTGGGCGAGTCAAATAGCATCCGTTTCACGTCGCGAGTTTATTGTTAACTTTGTGCTTCTTGGTGACAATTACTACATTGAAAACTATGTTACCATGGCGACTAAAAAGGATATAGGAAAGAAGGACAATAGTGAAAAGAAATGCAAAGATTAAATAACTGTCGTACTGAAGAAAGAGCTTATCGATATGCTATGCTACCATATGCTAGTGATGCCAGCACATGTGCGCCCCTGCCTAAAAGACTGGACATTCTTATGGAAGGAGATTCCCTTTCCAACAACTAACCCCCATCCTCCTCCTCCTCGGTGGCGAGGACATTTCTGCGTGGAGTTTGCATGTTCTCCCTGTGCTTGGGTGGGTTTCCTCCGGGCACGCCGGTTCCCTCCCACAGTCCAGAAACATGCATGTTAGTCTAATCAACTGTTCCAAATTGCCCCTAGTGTGGATGGTTGAGTGTGTGTTGGCCCTGCAAAGGAATTGTATGCTGTTCAAGGTGTACCCTGCCTTCACCCAGAGTTGGCTGAGATAGGCTCCAGCCTCCCTGAGACCCTGGTGCAAGTAAGTCATGTCATGTCATTTTCTGAACCGCTTAATCCTAATTAGGGTCGTGGAAAGGCTGGCGCCCATCTCAGCCAACTCTGGGCGAGGGCAGAGTACACCCCGGACAGCTCGCCAGGCCATCGCAGGGC